>PVJS01042043.1:0-17686 GCA_004027185.1 Glis glis | reverse complement strand
CACCGGTACCGCAAAAAAAAAAAAAAAAAAAAGAAGTGTTACTACACAGAAGTTGAACAAGGTGTTTATTTTTTTATTTTAATTTTTTGTGGTACTGGGGATTGAACCCAGGGGCATTCTACCTCCAAGCTACACCCCCAGCCTTATTTTATTCTTTATTTTGAAACACGGTCTCACTAAGTTGCGGAGGGCCTCACTAAGTAGCTGAGGCTAGCCGTGAACCTGCGATCCTCCTGTCTCAGCCTCCCAAGTACTGGGATTACAAATGTGCGCCACCACGCCCAGCTGAACAAGGTGTTTAAATATGTGGAATGTGAGCCAGGTGCAGATTTGCACACCTATAATCCCAGTTCTTGGGAGGTTGAGACAGGAGGATCGCAGGCTCGAAGCCAGCCTTAGCAACTTAGTGCGACCCTGTTTCAAAATAAAAAATAAAAGGGCTGGGGGTATAGCTCAGAGGTAGAATGTCCCTGGGTTCAGTCCCCAGTACTAAAACAAAAAAAAGTGGAATGTGTAATAAATCCAACTCCCCTTTTCATGGACCAGTCCAGCCAAATAGGGTGATAGTACATTTGGAAAAGAGAATGTTTCCCTTGAACGTGGACGTCAGGGGCCCATGGCTTTCAAGCCCCAAGTGTGGCGAGTGGGTGGGAGAAGAGGTGCCGCACAGAGCCATGAACACGCCACTTTGGTTGCCACTGTGTCTATAAGGATAGTGATTAGAATCACTGCTGAGGGGCCCACATCAATCAGGTGGAGTTGAGTTTTCTATATTGGGGGTAGAGATGATTTCATGTCTAAAATTTCTGGGTTTGACACAGAGTATAGTTTTCACTATTTTCTACTGTTACTTTGATTGGAATTGAGGCAGATTTCTTCGTTTTAAAGGAATGGATAGACGTAAAATTAAGATGGAACCCTGATGACTACGGTGGAATAAAAGTTATACGTGTTCCTTCAGACTCTCTCTGGACCCCAGATATCGTTTTGTTTGATAAGTAAGTTATATTCTAAAAATTGTTTTATGTTTTCCAAAGAAAACTTGTATTACTGTTAGGCAGTAGTCATTTTCCCTTTAGAAAATTACTTAGCTATAAAAATAAAATAAAGCCTGGCATGATGGTGCACACCTGTAATCCTAGTACTTGGGAGGTTAAGATAGGAGGATGTCAGGTTCGAGGCTAGACTCAGCAACTTAGTGAGGCCCTGTTTCAAAATAAAAAATGAAATAGGAGCCAGGTGTGGTGATGCACACCTATAATCCCAGTGCTTGGGAGGCTGAGACAGGAGGATCGCAGGTTTGAGGACAGCTTCAGCAAGTAATGAGACTCTCAGCAACCTAGTGACATCCTGTTTAAAAACAAAAACAAAAAAATTGGGCTGGGGGTGTAGCTCGGAGGTAGAATGCTCCTAGGTCCAATTCTTAGAACCAATAAATAAATAAATATAAAAATAAATCAAATGACTTGGATCTTATATTCCTTTGTTTTGTAAACCTACAAATAGGTTCTGTGGCTCTTCCTTTTTTATTGTATTGTGTTCTGATCATAAAAGTGTTTTCTGATTTCTGAAATTTGCAAATGATTTAGGAACTACAGAAAGGCATAAGGAAGAAGGAGGGAATTAGAGGCAACTACTGCTGTTAGCTTACACATAGATGAGTTTATGTGCCTGGCAATGTACTAATAAGTGCCTTATGTGCTTTATGTCATTTGATTCTCATAATAACCTCATGTGCTGGGTATGAGTACATCCATTTATACATGAGATCAGAAGTCTAAGATCATACAGCTCACTCCAAGGCAGTATGACATCCCCATCTACCCTCTTATTTACTAGACTATGTATTTGGCCAATTTCCAGATTAGGGGGGATATGTTTTTTAGTTGAGGTCATATATTATGTTCAAATGTGCATCCCTCTAATTTTGTTTCCCATGATGAGGAATGCTGGGTTAATTATTAACCCATCTTTATAGACATCCTGACTAGGTGTGCTTTGAAGATGTATTTTTAATTTGGGGGAGAGGATAATTCTGGGAACCAAATCTGGAAACTTGTGCTTACCCTAAAGCACCCTGTCTTATTTGCAGAAAGGCATGTGGCATTAGGACAGAGCAAATGCTGTGTAAAAATAATCTTTTGAAGCCTTCTGCCTCTATGTTTCTCAATAAAGAAAAGTAAACAAAGCTTTTAATGCAACATTATGTAGCTTCCTAGAGCATCATTTACTTTCAGTAATTGAAAACATTGTTATACTAAACATGGATAAATTACAGAGTACTGTGCAAAAAATAAAGAATAAGATTTTAAGAAATTGTATGCTGGGATGCAGCTTCCTGCTAGATTTCTCCAGTATAGCAGTCCACTTGTGGGAGGGCCCAAGAAGCACTGCCATCTTCCAGAGCCATGCCCAGCTTGGTGCAGATGTTCTTTTCCCCTCATGTAGAAAATGTTCAGTATTTGTGGTGAAGGAGGAAGAGCTAGCTCTGTGTGGGGAGTCTGCGAACGTGGATTTAGGTTCTGGCTCTGCACATGCCTGGTGTGTAAACAGTTCAATCCTATTTTGTATGTAAAATGATGTCTTTTCAGCCACTAAACTCTCAGAATGAGAAATATAGTTTTACCAGTCCAGGAGTATATGTGGAAGAAGTTAAGTTCTAGTAGAGTCAGATATTTAAGGAAGATGTCCCTAGAGCAGGGTCCCCTGTGTGCAGCAGGAATAGCTGAAGGGTAGTAATTTAAAAATTGTTTCATAGCCGGGCATGGTGGCGCACGCTTGTAATCCCAGTACTTTGGGAGGCGGAGACCAGAGGATCCGGGTTCACGGCCAGCCTCAGCTCTCTCTCTCTCTTTCTCCCTGTCTCTCTCTCTCTCTCTCTCTCCTTAGTGAGGCCCTCCACAACTTCGTGAGACCCGGTTTCAAAATAAAGTATAAAAAATAGGGCCGGGGGCGTAGTGCAGAGGTAGAACGCCCCTGCGTTCAATCCCCGGTACCACACAAAAAAAAAAAAATTGTTTCATGATAACAGTTACAGGCTTTCTTGTAAAAAGCATGCTTGGGTTGTCTAGTTTCTGCATTGTTCCTTACTTAATGTGTGTGTATTTTAGTGCAGATGGACGTTTTGAAGGGGCCAGCACAAAAACAGTCGTCAGGTACAACGGTACTGTCACCTGGACGCAGCCGGCGAACTACAAAAGTTCCTGTACTATTGATGTCACATTTTTCCCATTTGATCTCCAAAACTGTTCGATGAAATTTGGCTCTTGGACATACGATGGATCTCAGGTTGATATAATCCTAGAGGACCAAGATGTAGACAAGACAGATTTTTTTGATAATGGAGAATGGGAAATCGTGAGTGCAGCAGGAAGCAGAGGAAACAGAACTGACAGCTGCTGCTGGTATCCTTATGTCACGTACTCCTTTGTAATTAAGCGACTGCCTCTTTTCTACACTTTATTCCTTATTATCCCCTGTATCGGGCTCTCCTTTCTAACCGTAGTTGTCTTCTATCTTCCTTCAAATGAAGGTGAAAAGATTAGCTTGTGCACCTCAGTACTTGTCTCTCTGACTGTCTTCCTTCTGGTTATTGAAGAGATAATACCGTCATCTTCCAAAGTAATACCTCTGATTGGAGAGTACTTGGTGTTTACCATGATTTTTGTGACACTATCAATTATGGTGACTGTCTTTGCCATCAACATTCACCATCGTTCTTCCTCAACACACAATGCTATGGCACCCTGGGTCCGTAAGATATTTCTTCATAAGCTTCCCAAACTGCTTTGCATGAGAAGTCATGTAGACAGGTACTTCACTCAGAGAGAGGAAACTGAGAACGGCAGTGGACCAGAATCTTCTAGAAACACATTGGAAGCTGCACTGGATTCTATTCGCTACATTACAAGACATGTCATGAAAGAGAATGATGTCCGTGAGGTCTGTGACATGTATTTACAATGCAGAGTTGCCTTGATTCTATGACAAGAAGGGACCATAATCACTTGGCATGACCCTTAAGGCTAAGCATAGGTTGAGGGCCAGAAATGTTGACATACTTTGCTGTATAAAAATCTTTTTTTTTTTTTTTGAGGTACTGGGAATTGAACCCAGGGGTATTCTACCTCCGTGCTACACCCCCAGCCCTATTTTTTAATTCTTTATTTTTAAACAGGGTCTCACTAAGTTGCGGAGGGCCTCACTAAGTAGCTGAGGCTGGCTGTGAACCCGGATCCTCCGGTCTCAGCCTCCCAAGCATTGGGATTACAAGTGTGCGCCACCACGCCCGGCTATAAAAATCTTTACAGAGGGGAGGGCTCACTGAGTGCTGTGTGCATATATACCTCTATCACTCTGAACCTTATCATCATGTATGATTATAGTGCACCAATTAAAAAAAAATCTTTACAGGCTGGGGATGTAGCTCAATGGTAGAGCCCTTGTCTAGCATGTGGGAGGCTGTGGGTTCAATCCCCAGCACTGCCAGAAAGAAAAAAGGTTACTAAAATTTGTTTCCATTAAAGCCCTGCAAAATCAGATATGGTGGCACATGCCTGTAATCCCAGTACTTGGAAGGCTGAGACAGGAGGATCACAGGTTTGAGACCAGCCTCAGCAACTTCGTGAGATCCTCCACAACTTAGCAAGATCCTGTTTCAAAAGGAAAAATAGAATAGGGCTGGAGGTGTAGCTCAGAGGTAGAAATGCCCCTGGGTTCCATCCCCAGCACAACAAAAAAGCGAAAACAAGAAACCCCTGCAAAATGGGGTATTTACACAAATCTCACTTGTCCGCTTCCCCCAGCAGCATATTAGATGATTCTAAAAATTTAGTGGCATGCATTCAGAAGAATAGTCATCTTGCCATTGTTCTTATGGCTCTAATGTGATTTACTGTTTTAATTTTACCTTCAGTAACTTTGTTTAATCAGCAGGCACAATTGCATTATAACTTATCAAGTTATTTTTTTAAAGAATGAGCCTAATATAGACTATATAAATACAGCCAAGAGCTCTTTCTAGAATAAATCTTTTTATGTCTCATTTACAAGAAAAAACTAAATGAGTAAAATTAAAAGGAGTAAGATGTTCTTGAGTTATGTATTATACCTCAAAGCGTTCATATGAAGCTTAGTAATAGTGTTTAATAATTGTTTAATTTGCTTAAAAATAATTTTCTTAAAGCTTTATTATATAAAAATAAGTTTCACTGACTCCTTATTTAAGGTTAATTAATGTTTAAAATTCAAGAATTGAGCTGGGTGTGGTGGTGCATGCTTGTAATCCCATGCTTGGGAGGCGGAGACAGGAGGATCCTGGTTTGTGGCCAGCCTCAGCTAGTTAGTGAGGCCCTCGGCAACTTAGTGAGACCCTGTTTCAAAATGAAGAATAAAAAATAGGGCTGGGGGTGTAGCTTGGAGGTAGAATGCCCCTGGGTTCAATCCCCAGTACCACACACACAAAAAAAATTCAAGAATTGAACGTATATACATTTTACCAATGTGATATCAAACAGTATTGTATCACTGTTTTGTCTCTGTTTCTATTGTGCACTATTTTTAAAGCTATGACTATAGTGACATCCATTTATTTATTTATTGTGATACTGGGGATAGAGTCCAAGGGCATTCTACCTCCAAGCTACACCCCAAGCCTTATTTTATTTTTATTTTAAAACAGGGTCTCGCTAGGTTGATGAGAGTCTCACTACTTGCTGAGGCTGTCCTGGAACCTGTGATCCTCCTGCCTCAGCCTCCCAACTACTGGGATTACAGGCATGTGCCACCACGCCCAGCTGAGATAATGATTTAGACTGAGATGGAATTCAATAGATGTCTGCAAAGAATCGTGCAAAAGGGTGAGGGCTATATCACTAGGACCAGTAAATGCGTTTTATTTTCAGGGGAAAACGCGTTTTACTTTCAGGGGAAAACTTAGAAGCAGAGAAGTGGTAGTGTTAAGATTCCCTCTTCTAAAGGGTTCCATAACTGGGGGCACAGTTCCTGTAAGGACCCTGTGCTTCACAGAAGCTCAGGGCAAGGGGAACCCCTGGTCAAGGAAATGGCCTGGTAGGAAGGGGAGTGTCTAGTGCTCAGTGGCTGGGCTTAGTGGGCCCTTCCCTTTAGGAGACTCCTGAAATGAGTCCTTGCTAAAGCTGAATCCAGCTCTACTAGTTCCATCCTCACGAGTTTAGATTAAAATAGTCCATAGGCAGCCTGGTATGGTGGCGCAGGCCTGCAGTCGCAGTACTTGTTAGGCTGAGACAGGAGAATCGCAGGTTCCAGACCAGCCTCAGCAATGTAGCGAGACTCTCAGCAACCTAGCAAGACACTGTTTCAAAACAAAAAAAAAATTTATTTATTTATTATTATTATTATTATTTTTTTTTTTTTGCGGTACCAGGGATTGAACCCAGGGGCATTTTACCTCTGAGCTACACCCCCGGCCCTATTTTTTATACTTTGTTTTGAAACCGGGTCTCACGAAGTTACGGAGGGCCTCACTAAGTAGCTGAGGCTGGCCAAGAACCCGGATCCTCCGGTCTCCACCTCCCAAGTACTGGGATTACAAGCGTGCGCCACCACGCTCGGCCAAAACAAAAAAATTTTAAAAAGGGCTGGGGTTGCAGCTCAGAGATAGAATGCTTGCTTCTGGATTCAATCCCCACTAACACACAGACACACACACACACACACACACACACACACACAGACACACACACACACACACAGAGTCCTTAGGAAATCCAAAAGTTTATTATAAATAAAGTGTGTGGGATGATTAGTAACTTTCTAATGTGGTTTATTCTGAACCAGCTTGTAATTTGGCATAAAATTAACTTAAATTCATCTCTCAAAAAATTATAAGAAAGCTAAGTGTGGTGGGGCATACCTGTAATTCCAGTACTTGGGAAGCTGAGACAGGAGGATCACAGGTTTGTGGCCAGCCTCAGCAACTTATTGAGGCCCTCTACAACTTAATGAGACTCTGTTTAAAAAATTAAAAAAAATAGGGCTAGGGGTACAGCTCAGAGGTAGAATGCCCCTGGGTTCAATCTCTAGTAACACACACACACACACATACACACACACACACACACAATCTATTAAACTTGTAGTACTAAACTTTACACAAGTATTAAACTTGTGTAAAGAAACACATTTTATAGTGTCTTTTCAAGCTTGAGGAATTTGTACTTGTTATAAACCACCAGGGTAGTTCTGTCCCTGAACCCTGAACACAGAGTCACTTACTATTTTGAGGCAACAAATGATTTGGCCTGTAACTCAGTGTTGTATTTTAAAATATGTACCTGCATTTTATATATGTATTTAATATGATTTTATTTTCTTCGTAACAGGTCGTTGGAGACTGGAAATTCATAGCCCAGGTTCTTGACCGGATGTTTCTGTGGACTTTTCTTCTGGTTTCAATTGTTGGATCTCTTGGGCTTTTTGTTCCTGTTATTTATGAATGGGCCAATATAGTAGTACCAGTTCACATTGGAAATACAAATAAGTAAAAATTCCCAAGGGTAATATGAATTTAGTTAGCAAACACATTTTTGTGGCATCTATACAGTTATGAAAACGTAAAATTGTGTTTTAAAATTGATGCAAGCTATAACAAATTAATAGTTGCTAACATTGGCTTGTCTTAATAGATTTTCCATTAGAACATCTACCTGCATGACTGAAGTAATAACTAAATATAGCAGCAAATATTATCTGAACTACACTAGGGAAAATCTAAGGTTTGTATCCTGGCAGATAATACTAATTTGTAGTCAACACTGAAGGTCATCTTTTGAGTGATGGAAAATTCCAGCTACATATGAAGACTGAGTTTTAGAACTTTTTCAGGATTTAGTAAAGGTATAAATTCTTTCTTGTTTGTTTTTTTGAGACAGGGCCTTATCAAGTTGCCCAGGCTGGCCCCAAACTCTCGGGCACAAGGAATCCTCCTGCCTCAGCCTCCTGAGTAGCTGGAACTATAGGCATGCGCCACTGTGCCTGGCTAAGATAAACATTTTAAAATTCTTTCTGTTCTATATTTACTGAGTAGCAGCTAATCTGTAATATACTGTTATATTAATTAAGCTGACTGCTCAGTATAATAATGACTTAATATGATGCTGCTATTCTAAAAACAACATGTTTAATAAGTAAAAATGGGGATTGGAACCTTTTTTTTGGTACTGAGGATTACCTAGAGGCATTCTACCTCCAAGTTACACCCCCAACCCTCTTTATTTTTTTATTTTGAGACAGGTTCTTGCTAAGTTGCTGAGGATCTCACTAAGTTGCTGATGCAGGCTTTGAACCTGTGATCCTCCTGTCTCAGCATCCCACATACTGGGATTACAGGTGTATGTCACCGCACCAGGCTTGAACCTCTTTTAAGGTTTTCTTTAGATGTTTAAACTGAATAACTATTTTATTAACTATTTTTATAGCTTACCTAACATTCTAAAATCATACAACAGAATACTCCTGTGGACATGCACTAGCGTATTCATAATATTAATTTCAATTCCTTTGACCACGTTCTCCACAATTAATACAGCCATCTATATAAACTGGAGTAGTATCTCTTTATCCTTAATCTCAGAATAGTCCACTACAAATTACATGAATCCCATTTTTAAAACGTTCTATATCTAGATAATTCTGAGAAAACCATTTTCCAAGCCTAAAGATGGTATTCTAATTTGGTATAAGCACATTATCTACCTGTAATATTGGTTTTGTATTTCATTCCAACAATTTTAATAATAGAATCTTAGAGTTGCAAGGGCCTTTAGATGTAATTTAGTCTTAGCCTATTACTAGTAACATATTTATAGCAGTCAGTACACTATAATGTATCATAGGTAGAACAGCTAAGTTTCATCTCTAAATGTCTCTGATTCACCTATGACCAGGATGAAAACACTGACAGAAACCTTAAATTAGATTTAGAGCTTTTAGCTGTCAAGGTAACAAATGCCTCACTTATTTAGAGTACACCATCTGAGTTTAAGTCAACATTCTTAGGAAGGCAGAGGGGACCTGTCTGATTTGCATTTTATGTGAGGCATGTGTTGAAGGCTTGGTTGCGAGCCTGTGGCACTACTGGGAGGCGATGAGACCGTTAGGAGGTAGGGTCTGGTAGAAGGAAGTTGGGTCATTGGAGGTTTGCCCTTAGAAGAAATACTGGTACCCCAACCCCTTCCTCTCTTCACTTCCTAGCCACCATAGGCTTTGCTATGACACACGCTCCCCGCCATGATGTACTGCCTCACCACCGGCCCGAGCAGCATGCTAACTGACCATGGGCTGAAACTTTGGAAACTGAGCCAAAATAAACCTTTCCTTGTTTAAGTTGATTATCTCAGGTATTTTGTTAGTGAGAGAAAGCTGATCAATACAGATAAAATGGTACCAAGAAGTAGGATCATTGTTATGACTATACCTGACAATGCGGTCCAGAAGCCTTTGGGATTGGTTTGTGGGAGGAAGTAGGCAAAGTTTGAAGAAGCAGGCTAGAGAAAACCTAGAATTCCTTAAACAGCTTAATGGGTACTCCTGGTTGAGGACTCAGACCAGAATGTTGATAGAAATGTGGACAGTATTGCTCATGAGGCATTGCTCATGAATAATGCTCATGAGGTTTTATTTTGTGGTTTTTTTTTTTTTTGTACTGGGGGATTGAACCCAGGGGCATTCTACCTCCAAGCTATACCTGCAGCCCTTTTAAATTTTTTTTTTTAATTTTGAAATGGGATCTTGCCTTTTTTGAGACTGGCCTTGAACCTGTAACCCTCCTGTCTCAGTCTCCCAAGTACTGGGATTACAGGCACATACCACCATGCCTGGCATGAGGTTTTAGATGGAAGTAAGGATTCTGTTGGGGATTAGACTTATCGGCCACCCATGTTACATTATGGCAAAGAATTTGGATTCCTTTTGCCCATGCCTTGAGACTTTGTGGGAGGCTGAGCTCAAAGGTGGTGTGTTAGTTTATTTGTCACAGGAAATTTTTTTTTTTTTTTTGCAGTACCGGGGATTGAACGCAGGGGCGTTCTACCTCCGCGCTACGCCCCCAGCCTTATTTTTTATACTTTATTTTGAAACCGGGTCTCACGAAGTTGCGGAGGGCCTCACTAAGGAGAGAGGGAGGGAGGGAGAGAGAGAGACAGGGAGAGAGAGACAGGGAGAGAGAGAGCGAGAGAGCGAGAGAGCTGAGGCTGGCCACGAACCCAGATCTTCCGGTCTCCGCCTCCCAAAGTACTGGGATTACAAGCATGCGCCACCGTACCCGGCTGTCACAGGAAATTTCAAAGCATTCGGGCTGTGTCACAGGTATTTTGGCTGCTTTTATCGATTTACAGTGAGAATTGGGAGCAAAGAGCAGAGCAGAAAGATTTGAAAAACTTGCAGTTTGGCCAGAAAAGGAATGTGTTTAAAGGTTTGCCAAGGAGGATGCAGTTGCTACAGAGATTAGTGCCACAAAAGGAAACCAAGTATTTTGCACTGGGAAGATAGAAAAGATGTCTTGAGGGAATCTCAGGAACCAACATGCTCCCACCCATTACAGGCTCAAAGGTGTGAAGGTACAGACTCATTCCAAACACCGTCCTTAGGAGAGCCCCGGGGCAGCCTGCGTACACAGGCCATTTCTGGGAACCGTTTCCTGTGCTCTGCCATCAAGGCTCAGCGGCTGCTGCAGCCATGGCCCAAGAGGTTCCTGATACAGCTCGCGCTGGCGGCAGATGTTGGTGTCACATGTGATGCTAGTTTTGCAGGCACACAGAATGCAAGAGGTATGGCATCATGGAGGCGTCTCCTGAGATCTCAAAGGGAAGTCTGGAGTCCAGAGGACGCGGCAGGCAGCCCCGGAGAGGGCAGTGCATGAAGCTGAGAGTGAAGCCAAAGCGGCTGTGGAGACCCCAGGAAGTCAACGGCACCAGGGACTTAGAGTACCTGCGGAGGCAAGTACCAGCGGGCAGAGCCGGCCCGAGGCATGGCCAGGGCCGCAGGCTGCTCGAGCCCTCAGGATCCCACATTCTGCCACCGTGTGCCTGGATGCCACTCATAGTAACTTAGGATTTAATGTGTCTGCTGTGTTTGGGGTCTTGCTTTGGTCTGATTATTTCTGTGCCCCTATTCTTCCCTTTTGGAATATCAAAGTTTACCCTATGCAGTTGTGTCTTGGAGGTATGTAACTTTCTTTTTTATTTTCTTTACAGGGGCTCACAGCCAAGTTTGCTTTGAGTCTCAATAGAGACTTTGGACTTTAGAGCAATTCTGGGACAGTTAAGATTTGGGAGACTCTTAGAGAAAGCACTAAATGCATTTTGCATTATGAGATGGACATTAGCTCTTGGGGCCCAGAACAGAATGCTAAATTTTGAATAAATGCCCCCCAAAGGCCCATGTGTTGAAGCCTTGGTGGGGCCTGGTAGAAGGAAGTTAGGTTGTTGGGGGTGTGTGCCCTTTAAGGAACTACTGGGACACCAGCTCCTCCATTCTCTGCTTCCCAGCCACCACGAGATGAATAGCTTTGCTGCAACACACCAGCTGACCATGGACTGAGACCTTGGAAACCAGGAGCCAGGATAAACTTCCCCATTTAAAACTGACCATCTTGGGTATTTTGTCACAGTGACAGGAACTGACTAATAATCTGGTTTGAGGTACACTGCTTGTTAGGTATCTTAGCTTATATACATCCCTGATCTCTTATATCTCTGTTTCAGTTATTTAAGTTTTTTGTATATCAACAAACTTTATAGAACTCCTTTTTTCGATTTACTGAAACATGAGCCACAGTGAGCTGCAATACTGTTTTAATTTTTGCATAGAAAAAATGAGTGAGAAGATTCAAATGGCCTCTGAGAATCATCATTTCTGTCAGTGGTTAGATTCAGAAGTATAGTATCAGAAACTTTTTTGTTGCTGTTAGTACTGGGAATTGAACCTGGGGTATTCTACCTCTGAGCTACACCTCTGGCCCTATTATTTTTTAGTTTGAAACAGGTTCTTGCTAAGTTGCTAAGATTCTCACTAAATTGCTGAGGCTGGCGTTGAACCTGTGATCCTCCTGTCTCAGCCTCCCAAGTACTGGAGTTAGAAGGCATGCAACACCATGCCCAGCTGTCTATTTTTGTGTGTGTGTGTGGTACTGGGGATAGAACCCAGGGGCATTCCACCTCTGAGCTATAACCTCAGGTCTATTTTATTTTTTGTTTTGAAATAGGGTCTCACTAGGTTGCTGAGGTTGTACTTGAACTTGTGATCCTCCTGTCTCAGCCTCCCAAGTACTAGGATTACAAGCATGTGCCACTGCGCCTGGCTCCAGCTGTCTTTCTTAATAATTTGTCTAAAGCAGTGCTTCTCAACCAGGGCAAATTTTGCCTATGAGGTGATATTTAACAATGGGGACATTTTTGGTTGTCACAACTGGGGAGGAAGGGGGGCTTGTCATTGACATCTAGCTGGTAGAGTCCACAGAAGTGTAAAGGTCCTGTGGTACACAGAATATCTTGTATCCCCACTCCAACATGTAAGTATCCAGCCCAAAATATTAGTGGGCTAATAGGGTTGAGAAACCCTGCTTTAGAGATTCATGCTATGGTCTGAATGTGTCTCCCTAAAATTTGTACGTTGAAACTCAATATCCAGTTTGACAGATATAGTATTAGAAGGTGGAGCCTCAGGGAGGTGATTAGGTCGTGGGGTTATGCCTTCATGAATGGGATTAGTACCCTTACAAAAGAGACCCCAGAGAGAGCTAACACCTTCAGCCAGTTGAAGACAGACCTAAAAGGCACCTTTCATGAGGAAGAGACCTCACCAGACACCGAACCTTGCTGGTGCCTTGATTTTGGACTTCCCAGGTTCCTAGACTATGGGAAATAAATTTATAAGCTACCCAGCTTATGGTATTTTATTATAGTAGCCTGAACAGACTAAGTTCATTGACAATGAATGTGCTGGGTATAGTGGCGCATGCCTGTAATCCCAGTACTAGGGAGGCTGAGACGGGAAGACTGCAGGTTCAAGGACAGCCTCAAGCAATTTAGCAAGACCCTGTTTCAAAATAAAAAATAAAATGGCTGGGGGTGTAGTTTGGAGGTAGAATTCCCCTGGGTTCAATCCCCAGTAACACACACACACACACACACAACACAGTGAATGTGTAACTAGCTATAATTTCTCATGATAACTTAAAGAATTGTACAAAATAATTAGCTGAAATGGAGGAACAGCCCTCAGATTCTTGAAAGACAAGAACAAATGCACAGTAAGAAATGGCAACGGGTGGGGGGTACTGCTGAAATAGTTTAAAACTTCAAGGAAATTATGGGCTAATAAAAAACATTGAAAAATCTGTAGTGATTCTGAACTAATGGGTTTTCAGGTTTCTGAATAGGAAGTTTTTCTATCCAGTTGAATTTCAACCAATGAGGGACTATTTTGACATGTTTTGTAACACAGTACACTACTTATCTCTGTAGAAGAACTATATTTTTACATTTATCTTGCCAGAGGCTAGTTAAATGTTCATCCATATAAATACTCTTGACATTTCTGTCATGGTGTGTGCACGTGTGTGTGTGTGTGTGTGTGTGTGTGCTAAAGTCAAGATAATTGGAAAATAAGTGAACCTTGAAATGCCAAAAACAGGTCTGGTAGCTTGATAACAAAGTGTGTTACTTTCAGGAAACAGCCCCCTCCCTCCCTCATACACAGGTGGGCCCCAGGCAAACACAGGGAAGGCAGAGCTTACGCATCATCCCTGGCCATCAAGGGCTGCAAAAACAATCCTGCTGTCCCTAAGATGCACACCAGGATGAAAACCCACAGAAAAATGCGATCAATCACCATGGCGACGTACTTCCAGTCATCTTGAATCTGAAAAACAAAAACCATGAAATAGCATGAAAGGAAAGGCAAAGTGAATACATTTTCAATACTGAATACTTAATCTGTTGCATTAGTAGGAGGAGTCATTTTATCTCCAATATGCAGATCTCTTTTTTAATTGATGTGGTCTGAGGAAATCTACCATCCTCAAGTTTTGCATCCTGCAGTAGAAAAGTAGGTATAAACTATTGGTCATGAGCCCGGCGTGGTGGCGCACATTTGTAATCCCAGTACTTGGATGCCAGAGACTGGAGGATTCATGTTTGCGGCCAGCCTCAGCTACTTAGTGAGGCCCTCAGCAACTTAGTGAGACCCTGTTTCAAAAGTGAAGAATAAAAAAAATAGGGCTGGGGGTGTAGCTTGGAGGTAGAATGCCCCTGGGTTCAATTCCCAGTACCGCAAAAGAAAAAAAAATATATATATATATATATTGGTCATGCAGCCAGGTGCAATGGTGTATGCCTGTAATTCCAGTACTAGGGAGGCTGAGAGAGGAGGATCACAGGTTCAAGCCAGCTTCAGCAACTTTGTGAGACCCTGTTTCAAAATAAAAAATAAAGCCAGGCATGGTGGTGCACGCTTGTAATCCCAGTACTTGGGAGGCTGAGACCGGAGGATCCAGGTTTGCAGTCAGCCTCAGCTACTTAGTGAGGCCCTCCACAACTTAGTAAGACCCTGTTTCAAAATACAGAACAAAAAACGGGCCTGGGGGTGTAGCTCAGAGGTAGAATGCCCCTGGGTTCAATCCCCAGTACTGCAAAAAAAAAAAAAATATATATATATATATATAAATAAATAATAAATAAAAAGGGCCGGTGGTATAGCTCAGAGGTAGAATGCCCCTGGGTTCAATCCCTAGAACCAAGAAAAAAAAAATTAGCATGTTAGCTTTGTTTCAAATCAGAAATTTTTTAATGTCTATATAACTTATTTTTTAAAAATTGAGCTTCAGTTTTATTAAGTTAGTAAAGCCAGTTACTTTGATGCCTCTATGGAGGGGCTGGGGCCTTTGTTAGAATGGCTAGTACAGTCTAGCATCGTTCGCCATTGTTTCAAAGCATTTGTTCTTGTCCAGTTTTAGATACTAATTTCCTTTTAACATCTGTTCCAAAAGTGAAAGAGCACATCGGGCAAGTCCATCATCCCTTACTTTGCCATCACTCCCCTCCAAAATGCTCAGCTGACCAAATGTCATCATCAATTGGAAGGCCAGAGCATCATGGAATATTGTACGGTTATTGAACAAGCCGGGCATCAGAAATAATCACTGACAGTAAAGTAAAAGATGGAAGAAAGAGCAAGACTAATTGCACATACTGCAGCTTCAATTTAGGCTTGAACCAGGAGGGAGACTTGTATGGTAATTAAACCGTGAGACGATTCAGAAGGCAAAGGAACCATAATTGAATTGAAGAAGACAGAGCCCATGAATCAACTGATTTTGAAGCGATAATCACATAATAAAGAGGCAGCATGTAATTCTGTAATTTAATTAAGTGTACTGAAATGGGCCTGGGAGATGTGGGTTTTATTTCACCATTATGAGCTTAAGTAAATGTGTCCTCTCAGTGACACTAAGAAGTCATAGGTAAAGTTAGAATTATAATGCCCTATTTGCCATCATTTTATTCAAATTCCTGAGACTTTGGTTTAGTGCTCCAGATCCACCCAGACTCTGGTTCCTACCCACCCTCTACAGACCAAACCTCCTCAGGTATCGGAGACAGAAGGGTGGGGAGAAGATTTGGAGACTTTGATTATGATCTGATTCTGCCCTTCCTAGTTGTAAGGACCTGGGTAAATTCCATTTGCTCCTTTAGCCTCATTTCCTCATCTGTGGCGGGGTGAGGAACAGTGCCTACTGAGATTAGTGCTGATTTGATTTGTGTGTAAACCTCCCTCTGACAGCATTTCACATGGTTTAGCCCAGTGAAGCTGGATTTGGGTCTTACACATGGATACAACTGGTGCTGCAAAAAGAGCTGGGGGGAGCTGGGCGTGGTGGCCCACGCACTTTTGTAATCCTAGTACTTGGGAGGCAGAGACCGGAGGATCCGGGTTCGCGGCCAGCCTCAGCTACTTAGTGAGGCCCTTCGCAACTTCGTGAGACCCGGTTTCAAATTAAAGTATAAAAAATAGGGCCGGGGGTGTAGCTCAGAGATAAAACGCCCCTGGGTTCAATCCCCAGTACTGCCCCCCCCAAAAAAAAGAGCTGGGGGACACTAATTTTATACCTAACTCTTAAATCCTTTAAAGCACAATGATACTGGCCATTCTCTGGAGCTTTGGAACTAATGATGAGTCCTAGGTAGTGATGGGAAAAATGGTGACCTGGCCCAAGCTCCTGGCTTCCTCACCCAGCACAACCCTGAGATGACCCAGAAGGAAGAGGAGACTGCTCTAAAGACTCCCAAGTCTGATGCACACCTATAATCCCAGTACTTGGTAGGCTGAGAAAGGAGGATCTTGGGTTTGAGGCTAGCCTTAGCAATTTAGCCAGACCCTGTTTGAAAATAAAAATAAAGCTGAGCATGGTGGCACACGCCTGTAATCCCAGCACTTGGGAAGCTGAGACAGGAGGATGTCAGGTTTGAAGCCAGCCTCAGCAACTTAGTGAAGCTGTCAGCAAGTTATGGAGACCCTATTTCAAAATAAAAAATAATGTATGTTAACACCAAACTGATACTCATTGTGATGTGAGACTACAATGCACCAATAAAAACATATTAAAAAATAAATAAAATAAATAAAATAGGGCTGGGGGTATGGCACAGAGGTAGAATGCACCTGGGTTCAATCCCCAGTATCACAAAGTAAATAAATATAAATAAGTAAATAAGTGGGTTGTGAGTGTAGCTCAGAGATAGAATGTCCCAGCCGGGTGTGGTGGCGCATGCTTGTAATCCCAGTACTTTGGGAGGCAGAGACTGGAGGATCTGGGTTCGCGGCCAGCCTCAGCGCTCTCTCTCTCTCTCTCTCTCTCTCTCTCTCGCTCTTTCTCTCTCTCTCCGTCTCTCTCTCTACTTAGTGAGGCCCTTCACAACTTCATGAGACCTGGTTTCAAAATAAAGTATAAAAAAAATAGGGCCGGGGGTGTAGTGCGGAGGTAGAACGCCCCTGGGTTCAATCCCTGGTACCGCAAAAAAAAAAAAAAAAAAGAGATAGAATGTCCCTGGGTTCAACCCCCTGTACCCCTCTCCCCCAAAAAAGTCTCAGAAACTACACTTGGGGAAGGGGTAGCCTGGGGAGTGGGTCCACCGGGAGTGGGTGGAAGCCTGGTCAGGGAGGGTCTCCATGGAGGGAGATTGGGAGAAGTCTGGAGTGGTGCTCTTTCTGCCTCTACCCCGTCGCCTCCTCAGCCTGCCCACTCCCAGCCCAGATGCAGGTTCAGAGGGTGATGAGAGCCCCGCAGAGAACAGAGGTGCCTGCTGACTGGTGAAGCCTGAGGCTCCCCCCCCCACCAGGGCCTGAACTACTTCACCCAACAGAAGGAGCTGGCAGATCAGAGCCAGGTGGGAGGTGGCTGGATATCCCTTTGGGGACATGTCAGCTGGAGGGAAGGCAGCACCCTTGATGGGCAATGGAGCCCACCTGTAGCCAGGTGTCCTCATCCTTGTGAAGCCTGAGGTTTAACCCCTCCCCCAAAACAATTCCACAAGAATGGATGTCACTCGCTGGGCGTGGTGGCGCACGCTTGTAATCCCAGTACTTTGGGAGGCGGAGACCGGAGGATCCGGGTTCGCGGCCAGCCTCAGCTCTCTCTCTCTCTCTCTCT
>PVJS01042042.1:0-17686 GCA_004027185.1 Glis glis | reverse complement strand
AAATAGGGCCGGGGGTGTAGCGTGGAGGTAGAATACCCCTGGGTTCAATCCCCGGTACCGCAAAAAAAAAAAAAAAAAAGAAAGAAGACAAAATTATGCCATTTGCAGGAAAATGGATGGAACTAGAGAATATTATGCTAAGTGAGATTAGCCAGGCATAGAAGGTCAGGGGTCATATGTTTTCTCTCATATGTGAAAACTAGAATGAAAATAGGAAACAAAATGGACTTTAGTCAAATAAGGAGAGACATCAGTAGAATAGTAGAAGGATATTTAGGGAGGGAGGTAGGGAAGGGAAAATCAGGTTTGAGGAAGGGAACAGTTCAAATAAGGCTATCTCCATACATAAAGGTATCACTGCCAATCTCACTAACATGTATGGGGAGGAAGGAATGAGGAATGGAGTGAGATACAGAGGGGAACATACCAAGTGCTGTGTGACTTATTTATGTTTCTCTGAATCTCACTATGATATATAATTGCAATGAACTAATAAAAGCATTTTAAAAAGATTGGATACGCACACAAATAAATAAATAAATAAAATAAATACGATTTAAAAAATTAAGCCAGGCGTGGTGGCACATGCTTGTAATCCCAGTACTTGGGAGACTGAGGTCGGAGGATCCGGGTTGAAGGCCAGCCTCCGCTACTTAGTTTGGCCCTCCGCAACTTAGTGAGACCCTGTTTTAAAATAAAGAATAAAAAATAGGGCTGGGGGTTTAGCTTGGAGGTAGAATGCCCCTGGGTTCAATCCCTGGTACCACCAAATAAAAAAGAAATTATGTAAAGCCAGGTTGTGGAGTCTAGAAGGCGAGGTCATGGTGACTCCAGGTAGAGCTGGAGTGGGGTAAAAGATAAGAGGACTCTTAAGGGAAGTGATAGATGGGGTGAGAGAAGTAACTGCCAAAGCACCAGATAACCCAGTAATTTTAGTTTGCACATTAAAATTCAGAGAGAAAGATAATGTTAAACAAAATCCAGCTACATGCTATTTATCAAAGAGCCACCTTAAACATGAAGATACAAAGTTTGACAGTTAAGAGAAAGGAAGAATACACATTAGACAAATATTAATCAAGTGAAGAGTTACAGAAAAATATGCATGTATGGCAGAAAAAGTTTACAACAAGAAGCAAAAGAAAAGTAATCAGAGGACTAAAGAGAGTCATTAAGTAATCATGGGAGCTGTTGTTTATCAAGAGAGAAATGAAATTTGGAATTACAGTAACAACACAGCCTCGATATTTATAGGGGAAAAATGACAGAAGTACACTGACAATTAATGTATAGTCAAAATGGAAGACTGTTTTACAGAATTCTTTCTATTAAATCAGGTAGGCAAAAAATAATAATAATAACAATGTTAATAATAATAAATGAAAATACCATTGAAAACATGATCAAATGAACATATATAAAATTCTGCCCTCAAGAATTTGAAGTTGAAAAGTTTTGTTTTTAAGAAATGAGAAATGCTCTTTTTTTTTTTTTTTGGCGGTACTGGGGATTGAACCCAGAGGTATTCTATCTCCGGACTATACCCCCAGCCCTATTTTTTATTCTTTATTTTGAAACAGGGTCCTTTAAGTTGCAGAAGGCCTCACTAAGTAGCTGAGGCTGGCTGTGAACCTGCGATCCTCCTGTATCAGCCTCCCAAGTACTGGGATTACAAGCATGTGGCACCACACCTGGCTGAGAAATGCTCGTTACGTATCTTGATATCTTATGATCTCAGTTTTCTGGCTCTGGCCCAATTTCCTGAAATTTTATCTCACTTTGAATGATAACTTTTTGTAACACTTATAACTAAGTATAGTTTTTTATCCCTTAAATACATTTATTTTAAATCAGAGATGGGAGTAGGGAGAAGCAAACTATGTGCACATTTTATTTATTTTTATTTTTTCCTTTGAGAAGGGAAAAAGGATACAGGGAAGTTGTGACCACTTCTGGGAAAAGTAGTCTCTGTTAACAGAAAGTGGTGGCAATGTGTTTCAATCCATCTTCTCATATTTCTACTGCAAGCCATGGGAGCTGTCCGTTTTGTCAGGACGTCATTTTCTTGTCTATAAAGAGAAATATCCTTCTTCAAACTGCTTATGTATGATTGAGTTGTGAAGATTTGCAGAGAAAGCTCTATCACCTGACTTGCTCCTAAGTCTGTGTCGGCGTCCTCACCTTACCAAGAGAGGTGGCCAGGAAGGGTTTGTGTAATCCCCGTCAGTGGAGTGTTGGGACACTAGTAGAAACTGTCCCAGATTCTAAGATGAGGAAGGGTCTCAACAAAGTCATTTTTTTTCTCAGACAGGACCATGTAGAAATAACTCTACAATCCTGTCATTTACAGCAACATGGATGGAGATGGAGATCATTATGTTAAGTGAAATAAGCCAAGGATAAAAAGACAAGTACCTCATGATCTCACTTGTATGTGGAATCCAAAAAAAAAAAGTTGATCTAATAGTTGAGAGCAACATAGTTGAGAGTAGAATGGTGGTTATCAGAGGCTGGGAGAGTTTGGGGAAGGGAAGAATGGAGAAAGGTTGGTTGATCGATGGGTAATAGTTATACTTAGGCAAAAAAAACCACATAGTTTTGATGTATCATTGCACAGTAGGGGGAACTACAGATACATTTATAAAAACTAGAAAACTTTATAAAAAATAAAATTTTCACCATAGAGAAATTATAAACTTTTGAGGAGATAAATATGTTTATCCTGATTTAAAATTATGCAGTGTATACATGTTATCAAAACATTACATGTTAGTCAATTAATATGTACAATATTATTTTATTTATTATTTTCTGGTACTAGGGATTGAATCCAGAGCTGTTCTACCTCTGAGCTATACCCATAGCCCTTTTTACTTACTATTTTGAAACAGGGTCTCATTAAGTTGCTGAGGGTCTTCCTAAGTTGTTGTGGCTGGCCTTGAACCTGCAATCTTCCTGTCTCAATCTGCCAAGTACTCGGGTTACAGGCTTGAGTCACCATGCCCAGCTCGCTTTTATGTGTTTAAAAATATATTCTTTAAAAAATAAATACAAAAAGAAAGAACTCCACAAAATATTAACAACTCAAAGCTAGGTAATTATAGCAATCATGACAGCATGTGGAACAGGCAGCGTCTCTGGTAGACTGACCTCTTCTGTACTAAGACTAGCCTCTGTGGTCCAGCACAGCTACCCTCATCAAAATTGAGTGACCATGTCTGCCATTGCAGGAGGCTCCTCTAAAGGCTGCTGTACCTAGTTCCCATTTCCCAGATGCTAGCCCCTCCTGGTACTTCTATCAAAGTCAATGTCCCTGTCTTGCATCTCCAACCTGATTTTCATTCATTCTCTCAACTGAGTGCATACCAAGTGTGAGGCACCATTCTGGGTCCTAGGACTGCAAAGTAAAACCAGACATATGTTCCCCACCCTTACAGGGCTCAAAGTATAGAGGAAGAAAACAGGCAGGCAGGCAGGTAGTCAATCACTTAGGCATTCAATGCAGTACTTACAGATTATTATAAATGCATTGGAGTAAATGACCTTGGTGTTGACCTTTGTAGTTGCCCACCAAGGCTGCAGTGAAACCAGTCAGGCTTCCTATTCCTTTATTGTGGCTGGAAACCATTACTCTCTACGATTCCTCCAGTAAAGATACGATTATAGGAGGACCAAGCCTGAGGTTAGCACTGTGGATTGTTTTTATTCTATTTCCTACTTGGAGACATATAGCTAGTAGGAAACAACAATTATTGGTCACTTACTTTGTGCCAGTTACTCTTCTAAGTGCTTTCATATATATTATTGGAATGACCTTTTTCTTAACCCTTATTTTATAAATGAAGTTGAGTTCCAAGGCGTGGAGTAAATTGCCTAAGCTTGTGCAAGTTGGTGGTGGGCTTGGATGTAAACTTAGATCTGTCTGCTTCCAATGCCACTGTCCTTTTCTCTTACATTTTAGCTGTGCCAATCTTTGGTACCTGCCTCTAAGACATGTGTGCATATCATTGTTATGGGGCCTCTGCACATACACAGGCCTCAGAGCTTAAACTGAAACTCGGCAGAAATAAGGCAACACCAGAGAAGGACCCTTTACAAAATATTCTGACTACCCTGGTGGGATTTTTATTCATTTGCTTGCCTGATTATTATTAAGGATATGCCATCTGTGTAAATGAGATTTTATGATTTTGTTGTAAAGTTGTATGCAATTTAACTCGAAAAAAATAACCTTTAATCTCATTCCATGATGGAAAATGTTGGATTGATGTACAAGTCTAATTGTCCCCACCACGTGTTAGAAATCCAAATGCAGCTAAACATTCAGGTTAAATGATGATATCACAACTTACTGGGTTTGCATTTTACATCCAATTGAAAATACAAACCCCTCGCCTCATTAATCCTTTGCAATCCAATTTTTCCCCCCCTAAATGAAATGATCCTTTTGGGACACATTTATATCCTTTTAACAGCCGCCTGACAGTTTTGCTGATGGAGTTTGCATCCAACTCTGTTGCTGGATAGTGACAACTTGCCCTGACGGATGTGTGTACATAATTATTCTCTCGCAGTTAGATTTAATTAATGCTTACCCCCATCATGATCTCGCAGCTAGCAGGCTTTCTCTGCAGGAGCAGTTAATAGCAAAAGGATTTCCTTTTTAGCCAAGAGAGACTCCAAAAGGCTTTGTTAAACTTTTTTTTTAAGATGGGGGAAAAGAAGAAAAAAATGTATATAAGCATGTTTAATTTGTTCCCTACCAACGCTAATGCTACATGTGAACAAATTTGAGGCTACATACGGGATGGGGTTGTTAAGCCTAATTTCAGACCACAAATACTGCTAATATGAACAGCTCTGACAGATCCACAAGAAAGATGCATATTTTTTTATGACTGTGGCTTGCAATGGAGATACCCTGCCTTCATTTTCCTTATATGTCTATACAAAAGATATTTGTGTATGTTTTTGTAACCATCTCCCACCCCGAATTCAGTAATAAATTGCTATGTGAGAGAGGAGATATTAAGCAGAAATGATGGGGGACACAAAGGGAATATGAAGATAAGATTTGCAAAGAGATTATTAAGAAGTTCATAATAAGAAAAGGGAGTATGTACTTATAAAACCCCCATCAGATAGGAATACTTTGCAAGTAATCTGTCCCTGTCCATGCTTGTGAAATATTCATGTGCCATTTGCTTTTTATTACCATATCGGCAATGCCTTGTGTTTGTGCAGAGCTTAACAGTTTACAACACATTTTCATAGCCATTATCTTTGCAATAACCCTGTGAGATGATCAGAGAACATTCACAGGTGAGGAGACCGAGACCCAGAGTTGAGTCATTGCCACAGTTGCACAGCTAGACAGCAAAAGAACTTGGTATTGAGGACACAGCTTCTGAAACCAAATCCAGTACTGTCTTTACTACATTAAGCCACCTCCCTTTAGGTTTAAAAATGCATACAGGAAAGATTTATATGAGGACTCAAACAGCACTCCCTCCTGGCCTTCATTCATCTAGCTAAAGCATCAGTAGACTCTCAACTAAAAAATTACCATCTAAGTTGATAGTCATATGATTCTACTTATTTTTATGATTACATACAATATTAATGATCATTACTGCTGTGAGTTGTTCTGGGAGATTCCATCCAGCAAGATCCCAGAGGCCTCTAGTAAAAAATTGCCACTTTAGGATAGAAGGGAATATGTCCTTTCTCCTATAATATCAGATATTGCTTAGAGGTCATGACCTTGAACCCTCAAGAGTCCTAAAATAAAGTATCAAGCAATTCAGGTCTGTGAATGGGTGGCAGTACAAATTAAAATACAATAATACAAATAAATAATATAGTCATACAAATGAAAAGCACATAATAATACCAATGAAAAACTGAAGCACACAGAGGGGAAGCAACTTCTCTGCCATGAGTTGGAGGCAGATCTTGACGTCCATCTCAGTCCATGCACAATACCTGTAACTTCAGCTGGAAGAGGTCTGAGAAATCTCCTTTTCATAAGCAAGAAACTGAGGCCTGGTGAACGGGAGTGGTTCACCCAAGGTCAGGTGTTGACAGAGGCAGGAATGGATGCCAAACCCTGTGTCCTTGATTCCTATAAATACAGTTCAACACATACCGTGTTTATTATGTGCTGTCACTGTGCTAAGCATGCTGGTTACATCAGCCTAGTGAAGCACAGACAGGCATGTCATAGAGACAGAGGAAAGAGCATGACTTTTCACGCTGGTGTGGCCCCGTGCGGAAGAAAGGAGTGATGGTGGTACCCAGGGGAGTTTAAGTTCACTTGTTAAGGAGCTGGTCCTGGAGAAGACGGCTGAGGAGAGGTGGGTGGAGAGGGAGAAAAGAGGGGGTCTGTGCAGTACTAATTACAGTATCTTGTCTTTGCTTGCCTCCTGATGCTTTTACCTGTCTATAAATATTTGAGTTAAAGAATAATGGCTAGAGCCAGTAGAAATACCATCTCTTCAGATTGGGCAGCGCTTTAGAGTTTAGACACACTAGCATCTTCTGTCATTATATTCTTATTTTCCAAGGACTTACTCTTCACCAGGCACCATGCCAGTTTTGCAATATGTTATCTAATTAAGTTCTCACAATATCCTTATAAGATAGCTATTATTATCTGGGTGTGGTGGTGCATGCCTTGGGGGGGCAGAGACAGGGGGATCTCAGGTTTGAGGTCGGCCTCAGCAACTTAGTGAGGCCCTCAGCAACTTAGTGAGATCCTGTTTCAAAATAAAAAATAAAATAGGGCTGGGGGTATAGCTTGGAGTTAGAACACCCCTGAGTTTAATTCCCAGTGCCACCAAAAGTGTAGCTATAATTATTATTATTAAATATTATTAATATAATACATGTTTATTTAATAAAATATTTATTATAAAATATAATTAAATATATCATTATTAATTCCATTTTACAGGTGGAAACATTGGGGCTCACATTCAAGGTCCACTTGCAAAAGGCCAGATAGCTGGCACAGCTTGGATTTGAACTTAGATCAGTTGAACTCTACAGCCCAGGCTCTCACTTAAGTGCACAATGTATGGCCTCCCTCTGTGACGCTGGCCACTGGAGCGCTGGGTGGTGTAGCTTGGTGCCCTCGGGGTCTGCCCTTGATTCCTCATAGTTCTGAGACAATGACTCTGAGAGAGAGAGACAGGAGATTCATCTCCTGAGAACTTGCTAGGGATGTCAGTTCTCGAACCCTGCTGCTCCTAGGTGGAGCACTGCAGTCTGTTTCAACAGCTACCAGGTGATGCTGAGGCATGGCTGAGTGAGAGAGCTGCGGCACCCAGAAGACACTCCTGTCATTGGAATCTCAGGGCCACAGGGACCCTGCAGGTCAATCATTTCAGCATGTATTGGAGCTTTGTGCCATTCATATGGTTTTGTGTGTGTGTGTGTGTGTATGTGTGTGTTTGTGTGTGTGTGTTCTGTTCTGTTTTACGTGTGTGTGTGTGTTTATGTGTGTGTTTGTGTGTGTGTGTTCTGTTCTGTTTTACGTGTGTGTGTGTGTGTGTGTGTGTGTGTGCGCACGCGTGCTCTGTTCTATTTTACATGGATGATCAAAATCAGCTTGAAAGAGGTTGAGGGCTGCAAGTTTTTTGAGTGGGCTCCAGGGAAGTGGGACGTGATTCCTGTGGAGCATTGAGTTGTGGGCAACTATCTGAACTGATAAAAGTGATGGGGACGTTCCAGCGTCTGCCTCCTCCTCGATGACCCACCACCAGTGATAGCCATAGCCGTGGCCATGTTGTTGACTTTGTAAGGGCTTTTGTTTCTGTTGGTGCTGAACAGCAAGGGACAAGATCTTCCTGTCTGTCTCTGTTGAGGGCCCTGACCAGCTAATCAAGTTGCACATCAACATTTGTCTTACCACGCATCTCTTCTCTTTCCTCCAAATTGAATGGCTCTTCAAAGTTCTGTCTATAGCACTTCAGCGGCCAGTTTTGGCTCATGTCCTTGTATCCACAGACTGAGTCACCAAAATGGATGGAACAAGAGAATATTATGCTAAGAGAAATCAGCCAGTCTCCGAAAATGAAGGGTCCTATGCTTTCTCTCATATGTGGAAGCTAGAGAGAAATTGGGAAATAGAGGGAATTCCGATAAAGGAGCAGAGATTCCAATAGCATAGAGGAAGGATATTTGGGGAAAATGGAGACTTGATTAAGGAGATGGTTCAAATAGTGCTGTGTACATGTTTAAAGTTATCAGTTCCAATCCCAATAATATGTGTGTGGGGAGGGGGAGGAGCAGGGTGGGATCCAGAAGGAAATACCCCCAGTGCTGTGTGCATGTGTGTTTCTATCACTCGGAACCTCATTATGATATAGAACTATACTGTACCAGTAATGTGTAAAAAATAATCTTGGCTTTCCCCTCCCTGCTTCAAGGTGGCCCCAGTGCAAGTTGAGTAAAAGGCACCAATACAACATGGTGGATGACAAGGGACCTGGGCCTCCTGTACAGTTCATTTGTGCTCTCTGACCTTATTCTGAATGTGTTATTTCTATCTTACGAGAAGACTCACACTCTGATCATAAGATGACACCTGGTGGGTCTGACAGAACCAGTTTATGGTATCGTCAGGCTACACAGTCTCTTTATAAACTCTAGTAGCATAGCAGACACTTTTTCTTTCCCCCACCCCAAATGCCTAGCTCTCTCCTCCAAATGATATGACGTTATTGTAAAACGGTAGGGGGTCTACATTGTGAGTCTCCTAACTGGCACTTGCTGGAAACTCCACATAGCACCTATTACTACCAATAACTTAAACTACAGTCCCCTCTGGGTTATATGGTTCAAATGGCAGGGTTGTTTGGACCACAGCCTAACTGCTGCAGAGTTTTTTCCTATTCTGTTATTCTCTCAGTCAGCAGCCTTCCATGAAACTTAGAAAATGGGTCAAGAGATATTCTTAAATGTGTCCTTTGCTGGTATCAGAAGCCAAAGAGACCTAGCATAACCTCTGCTTTTTTCCTGGAGGTGTGAGGTACAAGATGCAGTTATTTCTTCTTTATTTTGCAAGGGATGCAGTGGCATGCCATAAGCTAGTGAACCCGAAATGCCTCACTGATGCGAACCCCCATTCTTCATAGCGTTGATCTTGTGTCTGCTGGAGCACACACACACATCTTACTGAACCCTTGAGCATAATTTCCTTGTCATGTCCACCTGGCCTAGTGAGCACAGTACACCCATCTAGTGGACCAGTGTGATACTCTGTGAAATGTCCAGGTGGTCCTTGTTCCTCCAGACTATATATGACAGAGGGTAGGTCAACTAACATAGCCGTGGACCAAGACTGTAAATGTGCAGTTGTGTGTGCCCAGCCCATGTGAAGAAAATCTGCTTCAGATCCTCCTTCCATACAGGGATAGGAAAAATGCGTTTTCCAGCTACACTGTATATGGAGGTTGTGTTAATTGCCTCTAGCATAGACCCCACATCTGGCAGCTGGAGTTGGTTCAAACTGTTTGAGTTTGTGGTAGCTCATTTTCTACCCTTGGAAGTATGTTCAAGGCTTTGGTAAGAGAGGTGCTGCAGAAGGTGCAAGATGAATTCTTTAGCCTTTAGGGTTCACTAGCCTGTGACATGCCATAGCATCCTTTGCAAACTAAAGAGGAAATATAAATTTTGAAGGGGCCAGACTGGTGAATTAAGTGTGGATATGATAGATACCATTACTCCTACATCCTTAGAGTCTTCAAGAGTATCACTAATCACTCTCATTACCCTCATGATGAGACATTGGTTTTGGTTTCTTCTCTTGGATGGGGACGAAAATGCCTCCACTTGCCTTCAAAGGAACCAATGAGTGGAGTATTCTGCCAACTACTAAGCACATCCTTTGCAATGTTCATATGGGACTAGGGAAATAAGCATCCCCCTGTAACCTAGACCTAGGTCAGGACTACATTCATACCTGTCATACCTGGTAGAGCATATAACCTTCACTCTAGGTGTGCCATAGTCCCTGGGTATCAACGTCAACTTGTATTGAACTTGCTTTGACATATTTGATGTTCCCTTTATCCTACATTATGATTTAGATATAGAATGTCCCCTGAAAGAGATCATGATATGATTAAATCATGATGGTTCTAATCACATCAATGGATAAATCTATTGTAATGGATTTATTGGGTGGTAACCTAAGCAGGTGGGTTGTCGCTGGAGGAGGTGGGGCCCTGTGGGTGTGGCCTTAGGGACTGTGCTTGTGTCCTTGAATCCCCTTCCTGAGTGCTCTCTATCTAGCTAGCTAGCTAGCTATCATCTATCTCTATCTCTCTATCTCTCTTTTGTTTCTGGCATCCCTGTTGTGAGCAGAGCCCTTGCACTCTTCTCTCTCTGCCTCTGTACCATGCCAAGCTCCATAGACTTCACCTGACCCAAATATGGACTGAACCCCTGAAATCTCCAGAGCTGTGAGCAAATCGTCCTTCCTCTAAGTTGTGACAGTCAGGTGTTTTGGATTATAGCAGTGAGAATGCTGACTGAAACACCCTGGTGTATGGTTATCCAAATAAATGGCCTCAAGTCCCTTTAAGGAAGGTCTGAAGGAAACAGTACTGTATACACGTGCATGGGGGTTATGTCCTTTCCTATGAATGCCCAGGCTCTCCTGCAGTCATTGTTTCAGGTCTGAGAACTAGTTCAGGTCCAGAAACTGGGCATGCAATAGATGTTAGGCAAAAATTTGTCATCATAATGTGATGAGTCATTTTGCAGGAAGTTCTCAGAATGTGTGGGAAGTGTAGTTTTCAGTCATTCACAAAGAGATAAGATAAAGTTTACCTATGAACCACCAACTTCTTCCATTCCAGAGTTTTTGTATCTCCCCCATACTCCACAAGAGCCAAAATATTTTGTAATTTTTCAGCATTTTACAATTATATAATCTCTGAATAGCTATCATTTCCTTTAATATAAAATAATAGCTGTGCAGTATGAGAGAATTACTTGTTCATGTTCTAGTGCTATTTTATCCATTCATCACTATCTGGAAAAGTCTGCCTACCAAAAACCTTCTTAAGTCAGATCCCAAAGCTGTCCTTCCTGTGAAATTTAGAGCAATGTTTAATGCCACAGTGCATCCCTTAATTTTTTTCAGTCTCCAGCCAGTATCTTATCTCAGAGGAAGGTTGCTAAAGTAGGGATTAATGTCTCTGTTTTTTGTATTACAAAAAAAAAATTAAATAGTTTTTTAGAAGAAGACCAGGGAGGTTAAGTAGTTTTGTTCAAACCCAGATAGTAAGGAAGAAGCTGAGCTCAGTTATGTGTTTAATCCAGCACTCTAAGGGTAGACTATTATTATCAACCATGGAGTGAAAATTCAGGAACCAGTGGATGAGACCATGGGGAAAGGGAGGTGTTAGAGGGGACAGGGAGCTCTGGAAGCCAACCCCCTCAACACTTATTCACCTTCCCTTCAGAGAGCTTATCTCATCCTGAACAGGGACCTTCCTTCCTCGGCCACCACAAGCCCTGACACTTTCACTCCTTAAGCCTGAAGCCAATTCCTCGAAATGTCAGAGCAGTTTTGGAAATAACAGACCACATCTAGCAAAATAAAATTCATTACTTTCATTTCCCTGCAGAGTCCCCCCCCCTTCACCAGATACGTGAATTCCTAAAAAGTTTATGTATTTGCAAGAGATTTACAAACTTCCATGTAAATCCTCTCCTCTTTTGGTTGGGCAAGCAGAGCAGATAATTTATCATTTTTCCGTTCAGCTATTCAGCTCTAAACTTTTCTGCTTTTTTCACAAGCAATATCTATTCATGCATTCAACAAATATTTATTGAGTTTCTACTGTATGCCAGGCACTGGACTAAGTGCAGTGTAGAGTGATGGAAAGAAGAGGTCCTGGCCCCCTACAGATTCTAGTCTAATGGAAGAGAGATACATGGAATGATGATAGGACTTCATCTCAGAAAGGAATAAATGCTACAAAGAAAAATATAGTAGGGAAGGGTATAGAGAGTGATGGGGTTTGTAGGAGTGGGTGTTTTAGAGTAGTCAGAGAAGACTTCTCTAAAGAGGTAAAAGGTGTATAGACCTGGATGAAGTAGGGAAAGGATTCCAGGCAGGGAAAAGCAGTATTATGATCCTGAAGCCAAACCAAGGTTAATGTATTTGATGGCCAGCAAGAAAACAAAGCCAGAGAATTAGCCTGGGGCTGCACAGTTAGGATCCAGTTGTGGATTTTGGAATATTGTCTTAAGATTGATCTGCAGTCACTGAAGACTCATGAACAGAGGATGAAATTGGTTTTATTTACATTTATAATGTGACCTCTCTAGCTAATGTGTGTAGAACACACATTGGGAATGTAAAAGCAGAAGCACGTTGAATGGGAGAAAGCACACGTCATAGACAGAAGATGAAAAAAAAAATTTTGTGGTACTGGGAAATAACCCAGAGGCATTCTACCTCTGAGCTACACCCCCAGACTGATTTTACTTCTTATTTGGAAACAGGGTCTTACTAGGTTGCTGAGAGCCTCACTAAATTGCTGAGGCTGTCCTTGAACCTGTGATCCTCCTGTCTCAGTCTCCCAAGTACTGGGATTACAAGTGTGCACCACCATGCCTGGCTTAGAAGATGAAAACAGTCTAAGGTCACAGCTGTGGAGGTGATGAGAAATGATCAAACATACAGATGTGTTTTTAAGTCGAGACAAAAAGACTTTGATGTAGATGTCTGTTCTCCAGAAGGGAAAGAAAGGCCAACTGTCCTATTTTCGTCTGAGTTAAGGGCAGGACTGGAGAGCCCCTTTTCTAGGATGGGAAGACTAGAAGAACAGTCTGTTTAAGAGAAGTGAGAAAGAATACTGACTTGGCCAAATGCTGTTCTCTCATCTCAACTGGACGGTCTCTTGCAATGTACATGGGGAAATACAGAACTACTTTTCTTTTATAGAACTATTATCCTTTTATCAGAAGATAAAACACGGGAGTTAAATGGTATACCTAAAGCCGCATGGCAGGGTTGATGGAACCAGGATGAGGAGGATCCAGGAATCCTAAGTCTTACCTAACGATTCTTTCCATAGAACTGGCCTATGAATCCTCTTGAGCCAGAATGAAGCTAGCAGGCACTTTTGCCCTTATGGGATGTGGCAAAGAGGTAGAAATTGTGTGTGTGTGTGTGTGTGTGTGTGTGTGTGTGATTTTAGCAAGAGTTTTACCTACATTCTTCCCTACTGTCATGGGACCTTCACATAGGATCTTACACCCAGAGGCATGTGATGTTCACTCTGGGATTGACTGCCCTGATAGAGTGTCACATCTGCTTTGAAAAGACACTGTTTTCTACTGGGATGGAAATGTAGAAAGGCCGAACAGGTGGTGGTAGCTCAGGGAGAGGAAAAGGCCGCCTCTCAGCACATGTAGAATACTTCTGTTTGGGATGAATGGGTGAATAACTCAGCAAACAGGATTAAATTGGAGAACAACTCTTCAAAACATCCACAGCATCATGGGAGGTGTGGGTGAGACTTGCTCTTCCTTTATTCATCTGGACAATGCTCGTTAGCACCTAATGTACCAGGTACCATACCAAGACTACAGGAGGGAAATGGCCTTCACACAGTATTTTGAGACTTTTGAGGGGAGCTCTTCCCGCCCCCCAAGAAAGTCCCCTATTCTTTCCTAAAATATCATATTGACACATCTCTAGGTATTAGTGCTGCTTGTTTTTTCTCTTTTATTTTCCATTTTATTAACTTTGCTTTTTTTTTTCTCCTTTCCCAGAGCTGTTTAAAACCCTAAACTTGTCCAAGAAAGAAAGAGCACAAATAGCAAATTGAATTTAGTCCCTTTCATTTGGATCTGAGCTAATTAAATTTGGCATTTGTATAGAACCTTTCAGATGTCTGCCGCAGAAAATAATGAACCTTTCCCAGCAAGGGGAAAATTGAGGTTCTCCCATCTCCAATAGATACCCCTTCTGTCTCATCTTCAACTGCCTGGAGCCTTGATTGCTTTGAAAACCTCAAGGTTGTCATCACCAGTCACTGTTCTAAAGTATTGTCACCATACTGTCCAGAGGTATAGCGGGAGAACACTGGGGATGGAGACCCCAGAACTGATTGTAAGTCAACTCTTGTGTCCTCTCATAGACACTAGCCTCACAAGTCTGTAATATGACCTAGTGGGCTTGTTAAATGGACCTAATTAAATGATGAATGGGAACGTGCTGTTTTGCTGGTGCCAGGAATCCTGCAGCCCCCTCCCCTGGACCAGGGACACACAAACACTTTTTGAGATAATTGTACTCATCTGGCAATCCAGAAATAACTCCATCCGCCACAGGACATGACCACACCATGGAAGGCAGGCAGATTCCTTCCTCTCAGTTATTCCTCTTGAGCTGAAAGAGGGGTGTTGCAAGGATTTGGGATCCAAGCTCCCACGTTGCCTCTAAGTATGACCATTCTCCTATAGAATATGTGTGTGGAATGAGAAATTCCTGATGAAATCTTATACCTCAGCCTCATCTCTGGCCTTGACCATCCAAAGATTATTCAAGTTAGTAATTGCCTGAGCTCATTCTCCTTGAGCAGGTTTCTTTGCTTGTTAGGTCCCTCCTCTCCTTCTCACTTCAATTTGCTCAGGACAGAGTTAAGTGGGATTCACCTTTTGTCTTATGTGATTATCTTCCCTCCACTGGCAGGTGAACCCCTGTCCATTCACATTCCCCTACCTTCGCATTTACCTATGCAATGTCCTTCCTGTAGTTTGTCCTATCACCTGCTATATTGAGGATGTCCTCCACTTAAATGTGAGTTCCTTGATGGGAGAGATTGTATCTTACTAATGGCCATTAGTAAGCCTATCCTATTGCACAAGTGAGGCATATATGAGGTATTCAACAAATATGTAAACATCAATAAAAAAATTCAGAATAAAACAAAGCTCCAAATACTTTCTCAGTGGTCCAAAGTTTGCACCATCCCTGGAGTGTATTATCTGATTTAAACATGGACCAGCACCATTGAGCAGATATTGTTCCCATTTTAGAGATGTGAGACTTAAATTTTAAAGAGTTCAAGTGACTCACCCAAGGTCACTGTTAATGGCGATTATTGCTGTATAATAAATCACTCCAAAACTTTGTGCTAAAAATAACCACCTTTGTCTTTTGCCCACAATTATGTGGGTCAGGAATGCGGGAAGGGCCTGATGGGGCAGTTCCTACTTGGTGTTTCTAATGTGGTTGCAATCAAATGTCAGGTGGGGCTGTAGTCTTTTGAAGTTCTTGGAAGATCAGTTGGAGTGGACATCCAAAATGGCATACTCACATGGCTGGCAACTGATGCTGCATGTTGGTCTGGAGCTCCACTGTGGCCTCTGTGTGATCTTTCCAACATCAGAGTCTCTGAGGAGTCAGACTTCTTGGATAGTGACTGGCTTCTTTCAGTACAACCCCTGCGAAGAAGTAGGTGAAGCTGTATGCTTCTTCAGACCTGGCCTCAGAAGACGCATAGCCACGCTTCTGTCATTCTCTTTTGGTCAAAGCAGCAGCAAGCCCACCCAGATTCAAGGATAATAGAGTAACCAGATGTGCTGGCATGCTTGTAATCCCAGTACTTGGGAGGCTAAGACAGGAGGATCACAGGTTTGAGGCTAGACTCAGCAACTTAGTGAAACCCTGCTTCTGAATAAAAAATAGAAAGGGCTGGGGTGTGTCTCAGAGGTAGAATACCTCTGGCTTCAATCCCCAGTACCCAAACAAAAACAGAAAAAAAAAAACCCAGGATCAAAGTCATCCCCATCTTAATATGTGTGTTAAAGAATTCACAGTCTGAGTTTAAAACCACCACAGAAACCCAAAATTGAAGACCCTACGCTCAAACTCAGATATTCTTGCTCCAAATCCAATAATGTTTTTCTACTCTATCATGGATACTTATGATAAATTTAAGTATACAAAATAATTCAGAGCTAACTCAGTGTATCACTGAGGGCCACTGTTCTCTAGATAGCTGGAGGAAGAATTATTCTGACAAGAATACAATTTCTGATAAATTATTGGATTGTCTCTGTTTTAGAAGTGAGGACACTCATATCTCTGGGACTTCCTGTCTGCTCTTACGTATGTCCACCAAGAAGAATTCCTTGGTAACACATTGTCTTAGAGTACACATCTTAGTCATATATTTAACCAGTAACACGATGCTGTCCGTAATAAGGTAAATGCCACAGATTTTTTCTTTAATGATTCATGTTTATTAAAGAATATTTGTAAGGTTCCCCAAAGTGCAGACAAGAAAAATTAAAATTTCCTGTAGTCTCACTGTCTGAATACCAGCAACATTTAAATTTTGTTCTAATTTTTTCCAAGTTTTACTAATATTTTCCTATGTATGTAATTTAGAAATCAGTTTCACTAAGTATAATTTATATACAATAACCTGAATCAATTTAGACTTTGTAACTCAGTGAGTTTGGAAAGATGTATATATTGGTGAACATTTCCCATCACTCCCAAAAGAATCCTATGACCTTCTGTAGTACAGCCTTCTTTCTACCCACAGAGCTGCGTTTCGTTACGATAGATTAGGTTTACCTTTTCTATTATTTCCTATAAATTGAATCCTATAGTGTATCTTCCTTTGTGTCTGGTCTCTTTCTTTAAGCATAGTGATTTTGAAATTCATCCATATTGTTGTATATATTAGTAGTTCCTTTTAAAGCCTAAATAGTATGTTATTATACAGAAATACTCTAGTCACCTGTTAATGGGCATTTAAATTGGTTCTAGTTTTTGTTACTGTGAACAAAATTGCTGTGAACATTCCTGTACAGGTCCTAGTATGGACATGTTTTTATTTCTCCTGAGTAAATAATCAGGAATGGACTGTTTGGATTGTATAGTTTTTAGTATAGGTTTTATTTTGGGGGATGACAGTTTTTTTTTTAATTTTCAAATTAGGTTCATGATGCACTTTCTTATCAGCAATACAGGAGAATCTTACTTGCTCTGAAACCTTATCAAAATTGGTAAGGTCAGCGTTTTGTTATTGTTTTGTTTTGTTTTGTTTTACTGTAGCCATTCTAAATTGGGTGTGGTGGTGCATACCTATAATCCCAGTACTAGGGAGGCTAAAACAAGAGTATTGCAGGTTCCAGACTAGCCTCAGTAACTTAGCGAAACCCTCAGCAACGTAGTGAGACCCTATTTCAAAATAAGTAAATAAATAAATAAATAATAAATAGGGCTGGGGGTATAGCTTAGAGGTAGAATGGCTCTGGATTCAATCCCCTCACACATAAAATGTAGCCATGCTAATGGTTGTATAATGGTATTTCATTGGGGTTCAATTTGCATTTTCCTGATGACTAAAGAAGGTAAAGACCTTGATCTTTTCATGTGCTTATTGGCATTCATATTTTTAAAATATTTCTTCAGAACTTTTGCCAAGTTTGTAATTGGGGTGTTTGTCCCCTGGTGATAGAGTTATACAGAGTATTTATATATTCTAGTTACAAGTCCTTTACAGATTTATGCATTACAAATATTTTCTTCGGTTCTGTGGCTTGCCTTTACTTTTTTTCTTTTACTTTTTCTTTCTCTCTCTCTTTCTTTCTTTCTTTCTCTCTCTCTCTCTCTCTCTCTCTCTCTCTCTCTCTCTCT
>PVJS01042041.1:0-17686 GCA_004027185.1 Glis glis | reverse complement strand
CCAGCCTCAGCTCTCTCTCTCTGTCTCTCTGTCTCTCTCTCTCTCTCTCTCTCTCTCTCAGTGAGGCCCTCTGCAACTTCGTGAGACCCAGTTTCAAAATAAAGTATAAAAAATAGGGCTGGGGGTGTAGCGTGGAGGTAGAACGCCCCTGGATTCAATCCCCAGTACTGAAAAAAAAAAAAATTTCAGCCAGCCAGGCGTGGTGGTGCATGCTTGTTATCCCAGTACTTGAGAGGCTGAGACAGGAGGATCGTAGGTTTGCGGCCAGCCTCAGCTACTTAGTGAGGCTCTCCGCGACTTAGTGAGACCCTGTTTCAAAATAAAGAATAAAAAATAGGGCTAGGGGTGTAGCTCAGAGGTAGAATGCCCCTGGGTTCAATCCCCAGTACCGCAAAAAAATTATATGTATTATTACATAGTATATTAATTAAAATGTTGCTTATAAATATAAAGTAAAGATTATATAAATATTTTGTAGTATATTAATAAATATATTGTTTATCTTATTTATCATTTGCTAAGTTCTTCTTTCTTTTTTGCAGTACTGGGGATTGAACCCAGGGCTACACCCCCGTCTTATTTTTTTTATTCTTTATTTTGAAACAGGGTCTCCCTAAGTTGTGGAGGGCCTCACTAAGTAGCTGAGGCTGGCCGCGAACCCGGATCCTCCGGTCTCAGCCTCCCATCTTCTTTATCTTATTTAAATTTGTTACACTCTCAGTGCCCAGCCTTGGGAGACAGCTGGGTCCCCAAGCCATGGTTTGTTGCTATAGAATGAAGTCCATAGTGTTCTGTAAATCCGGCTTCCGTGCAAGCCTTCTTAGGAGCCTGTTTTGATTATGGAATACTGTGATGTAATTCGACGCTGAAGCGGGTGTAAGTGAACATCACGGTAACCCTGCTTCCCGGGAGCCTGCCGCGCACGGGCTCTGGTGTCTGTGTTCAGCTCTGAACGTCCCTGCACACGCCGGGGGTATGAAGTCCTGCTGTCCATCTTTGTGTTTGAACACTGACCCCACGTTTGCCTTTCAACGATCTTTCTACGTGCAGGCAAAAAGTCTGCTTAACACACCAGATCGGCATCGTTTGGTGAAGTTGGAGGTCCACCTACTCTATGACCATTGTGTGTACTCCCCTTTTTTGGGGGGTACTGGGTACCGGAGATTGAACCCAGGGGCATTCTACCTCCGAGCTCCACCCCCAGCCCTATTTTTTATTCTTCATTCTGAAACAGGGTCTCACTAAGTTGCAGAGGGCCTCACTAAGTAGCTGAGACTGGTCGCAAATCTGCGATCCTCCTGTCTCAGCCTCCCAAGTACTGGGATTACAAGCGTGCACCACCACACCTGGCTATGTATTCCTCTCTTGACTGAGGTTCCCAGGCAGTGACGTCCCTGTGGCCCCAGACTGAAGCAGCCCCAGTATATCTCTCCAGGGGGGTAGATAAGTAAAATGTAGCACATTCACACCATGGAATATTATACGGCAAAGAAAAGCTAACACATTCCAAGTTCCCTAACCCATGTGAATAAATCTCATGAATAAAATAAAGGCCAGGCGTGGTGGCGCACACTTGTAATCCCAGTACTTGGGAGGCTGAGACTGGAGGATCCGGGTTCGTGGCCAGCCTCAGCTACTTAGTGAGGCCCTCTGCAACTTCGTGAGACCCTGTTTCAAAATAAAGAATAAAAAAATAGGTCTGGGGGTGTAGCTCGGAGGTAGAATGCCCCTAGGTTCAATCTCCAGTACCACAAAAAATAAGTAAGTAAATAGATAAATAAATAAATAAATAAATAAATAAATAAATAAATAAAGGAGGAGAAGCCAGGCATGGTGGTGAATGCCTAGAATCCCAGTACTTGGGAGACTGAGATAAGAGGATCTCAGGTTCGAGGCCAATTTTAGAAAGTTAGTGATACGCTGTTTCCCAAAAAAAAATTTTTTTAAGTGCTGGAGGTGTAGCTTGGAGGTAGACTGTCACTTAATTCAATTCTAAGTAAAAAAAAAAAAGGAGAAAGCAACACACACACACACACACACACACACACACACACACACACACTGAAGAGAAGACAAGGTGTATCCAGGTTGTAAAACTACAAAGAAACAGAGGAGGCCGGGCTGGGGTCAGGAAGGGGATCCTGGGGTCTGACGGGGTCTGTCCCCGGGGTGGCTGTCGGGGCTGTGGGTATTTGCTTTAAGATGACTTGAGAATCATTATGTCTCGTATGCACTCTTCAGTGTGTAGGAAATGTTCCACAAGGACACCGTGGGGGTGGCTGGCGGGCTGGGGAAGGTTCCCTCTTCCTGGGAGCCTTTGCGCCCGCCACGGCCCCACAGCTGCCCTGGCATTCCATCCTTTGGACAGGCCTGAAGAGCCGCTCATTGTCCCTGCATGGAAAAAGCCTGACGCCTCGCAGAGGTGCGGTTCACACTGTCACCCTCCGAAGACCCCGCGCTCCATGGTCCACTCTCAGAACTGTGGACCGTGGGCGACAGAGACGCCATGCAGGAGGAGGCCGGCAGCCCTCGCCTGCCCCAACCGACCTGGGCACCAAATGGCGGGGCCGCCGGGCTCCGGGGCTCCGGGCTTGCTCCCTGCTCGGCACTCCGGGCAGGTTGTAAAGCTCTCTGGAGGCCAATTGGCACCTGGACTAGGAATTGCACGAGGTGGTTCATGACCCATAAATTGCCCCGCGGTGGGAGCAGCTGGGGGCTGGACGGGGAGGGCGATTCCTGGGGGCTGTTACTTCTCCGAGGTGCGGCATTCCACAGGGCAGGCCTCGGTCCCCTCCCCCGGGGACCTGGAGTAAAGGTGGTCTGGGGATGAGAGCCGGCAGAATGGGCCGCGGCCTGCAGCGCATCGGGAGCCCGGTGGACGGGGCACTGGCCGCCCTGCTGGGGCCGCTCCCTGGGTGCTGAGCCTGTGGCCAGGGGGTGTGGATTTCAGAGCGCAGGCGCCTGAGAGGATCCACATCAAACCTGTGCACCTTCCAGGTGTTAATAAGACAAGGGCGCGTGGGTGCTGGGCGTGGCCCCGGAACCACCAGTTTGATTCTGACGCAGGTGAACACCTGCCTTCCCCTCTCCACCTGTGAAGAACCCAGGTGTGCCCCTCGCTGTCCTAACCTGCAGGCACCGATTTCCTGCAGCCATGCACCTACTGTGTGCAAAATCCTGGCTGTCCTGATGTTTAAGAAACAGGGAAACGGGGCATGGTGGCGCACGCCTGTCATCCCAGTACTTGGGAGGCTGAGACAGGAGGATCGCAGGTTCACAGGCAGCCTCAGCAACTTAGCAAGACTCTCAGCAACCTAGAGAGACCCTGTTTCAAATTAAAAAAACTTTAAAAAGGGCTGGGGTGTAGCTCAGAGGTAGAATGCCCCTGGGTTCAATCCCCAGTATGAGACAGACAGAGAGACAGTGAGAGAGAGAGAGAGAGAAAGAGAAATGAGCAAACAAGGGGGAGTCTCACAAGTCTATCCCCCATCAGGGGGCTCAGGCCTCCTCTGTTTTCCATGGGAAACTGAGGCCCAGCACAGGCCTGGCCCACCCGCGGCGGTATCTGCGCAGTGGCCGAGCAGGGCTACTAGGACCCCATCCCTCTCCTTGCACCCAGCCGCTGCCTCCCCTGCGCATCCGTGTTCCCCGGGCTGTTCCTTCTAAGGAGGCAGCTCTGGGTGACACAGCCAGGTGGCACACCCAACCTCAAAGCCATGGACATCGGTCCAAAGAGAAAGGCCAGCAGGAACTCTGCACTGACTGGCTCCTGTAGTCCCAGCCGCGCGCAGCAGGTCTACCTGTCACATAAAGAAAGGTGTCCCTGGCTCTGGGCACGCGACTTAGCAGGCAGCAGGAAGGCTGGACGTCAGCCAAGAGTCCTGGTGCAGGCCACCACCTGCACAACCGGGCAGGCCTGCCTGCCTGCACTTGTGCACAGGACATACGTACCTGTATTTGTGCACATGGTGCGCCCTGCCCAGAAAAACGCCCCCACATGCACACACTTGATCCAGCACACAGATGGGCGAACGGTGGGGTCCCTGGAAGATCCCTGGGCCAGGGAGGCCCACTGAGACTTCTCCAGTTTGGGGTGTCGGCCTGTCCTGGGTATGGATGGGAAGGCATTCACACACTGCCACCGTGTCGTGCAACCCTCAAAACAACACAACACTGGGTTCTGTGTTATCCCCATTTTTGTGGGTTTTGGTTTTTTTTTTTTGCGGTACTGGGGATTGAACCCAGGGGCATTCTACCTCTAAGCTACACCCCCAGCCCTATTTTTTATTGTTTATTTTGAAACAGGGTCTCACTAAGTTACAGAGGGCCTCACTAAGTAGCTGAGGCTGGCCGTGAACCTGCGATCTTCCGGTCTCAGCCTCCCAAGTACTGGGATTACAAGTGTGTGCCACCACGCCCGGCTTTCCTTTTTTTTTTTCTTTTGGTGATATTGGGGATGAAACACAGGGGCATTCTACCTCCGAGCTACACCCCAGCCCTTCTTATTTTGAAGCAGTCTTGCTAAGTAGCTGAAGGTCTCACTAACTTGCTGAGGTTGTCTTCAAACTTGTGATCCTCCTGTCTCAGCCTCCCACGTACTGGGATTACAGGTGTGGGCCACCATGCCCAGCTTGTGTCATCTTGTACTTAGGAGACTGAGGCTTGGAAACATTCTCAAACTCACCCTGTCCAAGCGGCAGGCAGGCAGGGCACCTTGCTCTGGCACCCAGGGCAGAGGGCGCCATGGCCTGTGGGTGGGTGCTGTGTCTCTGGGGTTTCTACACCCTGGAGCTGCAGAGCAAAGAGCGCCCAGCCGAGCACTGGTCATGGGAGGCTCTGGGGTTCTGGGCATGTGAGGGGCGTCTCTGCACTGCGTCCCCGGCGCTTGCTACACGCCCAGGTCTGAATCACTAGGGCCCGGTATAGGAGCAAAAGGCCTGGCATTACCCAGGCGCCTGTGCCAGGCCAGAGGGCTGACCTTTATCTGACCAAGTCAAAGGACCACCGGGATCTGGACAAGGGGCTTCAGACCCCTGGCCGCCATCTGAGATGCTGCTTGGGGGTTGATCCTAATCACCCCTAATTTAGGAACCAAATGGCCAATTAAGGGACCATTTGAGAGTCAGAGAAGCAGAAGGTCTGAAGAGATGAGACAGATGAGGTGCAGCCCAACGCCCCACGCCCAGGCAGTCCCGGGGTTCCGTGGACCAGGCCAGGCAGGAGGGCAGCCGCCACCTCTCCTGGCATCGGGGAGCCCAGGGCCTGTTATCCCCAACTAGCAGGTGCCCCAGGGCCACCAGAGTCCCGAGGACAACATTCCCCGAGGTTTACTAGGAGCCAAGAACCCCCCGCACCGTGCTCTGCTCCTGTTTCCACACCGAACACACCCAGTGATCTTGGATCTACCGTCCCAGGCGCTGGGGACTCGTCAGAGGACGAAGCCAAGTCCCTCCCCTCGTGGAGCCTTACTGCAATGTGCAAGGGCCGGGGGATTAAGGAGAAATGAATAAGCCACAAATAAACAGATACGTGTGTGATACATCAGGAGTGTCACTGTCCCCAAATCGCTGGCTTCAATTATAGTGCTATGCACAATTTTGTGCCCAGGCGCTGGGGACGTGGCGGGGTCGGCTCGTGTCTGCTTTGTGTAGCCAGGAAGGCTCCCACGTGTGACCCCGTCCACAGGAGGCCTGCCCGGAGGTCCCAAGTGGCCCATCTCCTCCATGTGCTGCTCTCAGCAGAGCCTCAGTCCCCGTCCCTGGTCACATGGAGTCACTGTGCCACGTGTGTGCCTGAGCGCGTCCCTGCTGCGCACAGGGCCCCAGGGAGGGGCGGTGGGCCTGGCATCCTGAAGGATCGATCGTGTGGGGTGCCCCGGTCCACAGTGGGGCTCAACAGGACTCGGGTCGGGCCAGGGGGCCAGGAGCTCAGCCTGAGTGTGGGAGGGGCTGCACATTCCTGCTTTATTCATTTATTTATTTATTTGGTGGTACTAGGCAAGGAACCCAAGGACATTCTACCTCCAAGCTACATCTCCAGCCCTATTTTGTTCTTTACTTTGAAACACGACCTCGCTAAATTGCTGAGGGTCTCACTAAGTTGTTGAGGTTGGCCTCGAACCTGTGATCCTCCTATCTCAGTCTCCCAAGTACTGGGATTAAGAGGCATGCACCCACCATGCCCAGTTTTTCTTTCTTTCTTTCTTTCTTTCTTTCTTTCTTTCTTTCTTTCTTTCTTTCTTTCTTTCCTAGCACAAGAGTATAGAATTCATTTTCAGCCAGGAGAGAGTGGACGTGTGACGCCCTAGTGGGCTGTGGGGGACACTGAGTGCCGGTGGGGCCTCTTGGAGCCATCCAGGAGTTGCGTGGACCGAGTCCCAGGATTGCACAATGCTGTCCCCAGTGCCCACAACTGGAAGAGAGGAAGGGGAGCTCCCACAGAGGGGAGGGGCCGGCAGAAGGGTCCTGCTGCTTCCTGGGCTCTTAGGAGAGGTGGGGGAGGGGTGGGGGAGAGAAGCTTCTAGGAGGTTCTGTGGGCCAGGATGTGGCTCAGGGAGGCTGAGTCATTTGCCCGTGGTCATGCAGCAAGAAAGGGGCTACATGTGGGTTGGAGCTCACCCCCGTGGTGGGGCGTCTCTGGGGAGCCTGGCGCTGGACCCCTCTTGCTGTGACCGCCACAGACTCCCCTATAAAGCGCGGCTCTGCCCGCCAGCCCCTGCAGCTTGTCAGGCCCCAGGGATTCCTGGCTTTGCTGGATGTATCCCACTTCTCGTGACTGTCCCTGGCTGATCCCTCTGCCTGGAGTCCCTTGCTGGCTCCCCGGCCCTGCCTGGGTCCTCTCGGGGGACCACACTCTCAGTGCGCCCTCGGTGACAGGGGCCGCCCCTCGCCCTTGCTCAGCCTCGCTGGGTGTGGGCCTGGCCTCCGCACGCTTCACTAAATGCCTGGTGGGCAGATGAGGGAGTGAGCCCACCGCCCACGGAGGCACCGAGTGACGGTGACGGAACGAGCCTGGGCGGAAGCGAACCCAGGACGAGGTCCCCTCACCCCCGGCAGGACCCCCAGCCTCCACGCCATCCACCGAGGCAGGGATGGGGCAGACAGGCTGGCTCTGGAACCCTCCACGGTGCTGCACCTGGAGGAGGGGCAGCCCCTGGCCTGGGGTGGAAGGTTCTGGAACCCAGCTGGCGTGGTTACCTGTGTCACCCACATCCTCCAAATGTGAGCCGTGCGAGCTCCTCCTGTCCCAGTGCCAGGGCTCCTGGGACAGAAGCCAATTGTGCTAAAACTAGGACTGTCCCCGACACACGGGCCGAGTTGGTGACCCCATTTGTGACTTGACCAGTGGGTGAGGTGCTCTCCTCTGACGGGAGATCACTGGGGTTAAAGCGCCTGTCCCCCAGCACCGTGCTCAGGGGTCTCCTGGGAAATGTCTACACCTACACCTTGTGCATCTAGATGCAGAGGGGGGATCCCTCCTTCCATTACTGCTTAGACCCTGGCTCGACCAGGAAACCTTCCCTGCCCCTAACTCAAACTGTACCCACTGCTAGCCCAGGTAAACCAGCCCACAGGGGCGTCCGGTGCCAGCCGCTGGGGAGGGGAGGGAGGCCCGGCTGACCCCGGACCACTCATGATCAGCCCCAGGTTTCAAGGATGTGGGGACCAGCCCAGGCCCCACCCCTCGCCGGCCCCCCGCATGTCTGCCGCCTCTGGGCCTTGGGCTCTTGACTGTGCCCCATGATCGAAAGTGATTTGTTTTGGCCAAAAAGTGATTTAAGTAATTTGTTTTCCAGGCTAATTTGATTATCTTCCTACCTGGGCCTCAGGACCTTGGGGCTGCTAGCCATTACCATCAATTACCACAAAGACCCTCTTCAAAGTCCCGGACCCCTGAGGTCAGCCATTAGCGGGGCTGAGCCCCTGACCCCCCACCCCCAAACCTTCTGATGTTAAGAGGAGCCGAAGTGTCAGACATGTGTTGGGGAATTGGGGCCGCTGGGGCTTATGGGGTAAGATGCCTGCTAATTGAGAGCCCAGTCTGTGGGGTGGGGGCTGCGGCCCCTGGGCCGGACCCTGAGCCAGCCTTGGAAATCCACCGAGCGCCTCTATTTAGGCCTCCGAAGGTGGCAGGCTCTTGGGAACCGGGTATTGAATCTTTTTAGCGACCCACACAGGGCAGGAGAGATCAGTGCCTGTTTTACACATAGGGAAACTGAGGCTCAGAGAGGTGAGGGGCCCGGCCCAGGTCACCCAGGGAGAACAGGATGGAGAGGCCGGGGCGCCACCCACTCCACTGCGGGCCACGGAAGCGGCTTCAGCTGCGGTGCTTGGTTCTGGGGTCGGGGCTGTGGGGCTCGCTGGCTGGGTCCAACCGCCGAGGTCCTTACGCACAGACCTCCAGCTCCAAGAGCGCCAGGGACCAGGCTTGAGATCTGTGGAGTCCCGGGGCTCCTTTAACCAGACCCAGGCAGGCGGCTCCCCAGCGCCAGGGAGGGGGCGACAGCCGCGTCATTGTTTTGTACGAGTGGGCGCAGGCAAGGCGGGCAGCTGAGAGTGGGAGGAGCCCCGACTTTGCTGGCTGACAGCTGGTGCCCGGGCTTGCCAGGGGTCCCCCTCTGTGGGCACAGGGCCATTGGACTGATGACACCCGCTGGGCCTTCCCCCCAGCTCTTCTGGACAGAGCAACAGACTTTTGGGGACATTCTGTAGAAACCTGAAGCTCTGTCCTGGGTCCACTCCATATAAATGTTAAATATCTATTAGGAAATGGGAAGGAAGGAAGGAAGGAAACAAGGGGAGAGAGAGAGAGAGAGAGAGAGAGAGAGAGAGAGAAGCATCCTTCTTCCCTGGGGGTCTGCCTTCCACTGTCGCGTCCACCGCTCCGGTCCTGCCAAGAGACGAAGAATAAGAACTTTCATCCACACTCTGGCGGGCTGCAGACACAGCAGAGGAATGCTGAGGACGGGTGACCTTTAGCAGAAAAATTTCTCCCTTCCCAGCCCGCCCCGGGCTCGCTGGCCTTTCCTGCGCTCCTCCAGGGTCTCCCGTGAGCCGCCTCCTTTCCCCGGCGCCATGTCTGGGAGGGAAAGGCCTCCCTCCATCTGGGGTCCCCTTGGCCAGGTCTGTGCCAGGGACCTCTCAGCCCCCTTCCTCGAGGATGGAGCGTCAGTGCCCAGGGTCAGTGTCCAGCGTCAGCAACTTGCCCTGGGGGATCAAGACCCAGCTTGACCGTCCCCTGCTGCCCCCACCCCAGGGAGACTTCACGGGAGGGGACAGAGACCCAGCGCCACCAAGTTGGCGGTGGGGAGGGAAGTCCAAATATGCTCATTGGGGTGTCTGGGCCAGGATGGGGCTCACAGTTGCCTTTGATTTCGTGACCAAGCTTTTGGGGCATTTATGGAAGGCTGATGTCTCTGATCTCTTACTACATGGAAAAGCACCCCAAAACTTAGGGGCTTAGAACGTCCAATACTTACTTGCTCATGTTCGGCAGACAGGGACAGTCTTCGCGAGACAGCTCATCGCTGTCCCCCATGGAGGGCTTGGTCCTTTCCAGAGGAAGTCACCCCTGAGACCTCGTCAACTCCTCCCTGCTCTGAGACCTGACCCATGTGTCTAGCTCCTCTCTGTCCTGCCCGCTGGCGACTTCAAACAACACATTTCTTCTCTCTCTCTCTCTCTCTCTCTCTCTCTCTCTCTGTTTTGTTTTTGTGGTACTGGGGATTGAACCCAGGGCCATTCTACCACCAAGCTACGCCCGAGCCCTTTGGATTTGTTTTTAATTTGAAACAGGGCCTTGCTACGTTGCTGAGGGTCTAAGTTGCCGAGGCTGGCCATGAACCTGCGATCCTCCTGTCTCAGCCTCCCAAGTACTGGGATTATAGGCAGGCACCACCGGGTCCTGCTGAATTTTCTCCCTTTCTGCCTTTCCTAAGGTCAAGTGTCATTGGATTTAGGGCCACCCTAATCCGGGATGATCACATCTTGATTTGGAAATTAATGTTATCTGCAAAGATCCTTGTTCCAGAAGAGGTCACATTCTGAGGTTCTGGGTGGACACGTAGAGTTGGGGGTGCGGCTCAGTGGTAGAGCACTCGCCTAGTATGCACGAGGCCCTGGATTTTCCTAGCACCAAAAACAAAACACAAAACAAAGGGAACATGAATTCTGGGGGACATACATACTTCAACCAGTACACATGAGTTCAGTGTATTACTGTTCGCGAAGGCCTCCTCTTCTGAGCGCGCCTGCAAGGCAGTATCTATTGCTCTACCCCACAACCGATAATAACGCAGATACCTGGAAGGCAAAGATGCCCCCGAGGCTGGCAGGTGGCAGAAGTGGGCTTCCAGATCAGGGAGCGCACGCCGGGGCCAGGCAGGTGAGTCGGGCAACCTGGGCCCTGGACGCCGTGGCCTCTGCCTCCCAGTCCCGTGCAGGGGCACAGGAGCCGGCCCTCCCCGAGAAGCAATGCAGGCGCTGGCCCTGCAGGTGGCTGCCCGCGGGCCTCGCCAGGTGGGCTCCGAGGCCATCAGAACCTGGTAATGATGGGGCCCTCCTTATGGCGTGCCCTGATGGTCCATTAAAGGCAGGCTGGGGCCCAGTGATTACAGGGAAAGTTCCTCTGGCTTCTCCTTTGAAATGCACAAAGGCCGGGCAGGTAAGGGGCGTGAGCGCCGCCGTTTGAAGTCTCAGTCCTTCCAGAGAACATCTGGCCTGCTGTGGCCACACCACAAACACGCCGGGCACAGCTGGCCCTCACCGGGCCGGGCCCCACTTTCTTCTCTGGTTTCGACTCGCCCCAAACTCCAGGGTGTTCACAGAAGCCTTTCTTTGGTGGCGGGTGGGACAGTCCGGGAGGCGGGTGGTGTCTTTCTTTTTTATTTCTCACTGAGCCAAACTTCAGAGAATATTAACACCAAAGAACTAGGGTCTCCTCTCATTTGGGCTTAGTGCCCAGCCAGGAGATTACAGTGGATTCTCAAAACAATTAAAAAGAAAGAAAAAAAAAAACATGTACAATCGAGAGCAGAGAGCCGCCCCAGGCAGCCCTGCTGCCCGAGTCTGAGCAGTGCTTTGGGGACCAGCAACCCTCTGTTTTTCTTATCACCCATGCATCCAATAGGCACCCACCCACTATGTGACAGGTGCAGGGACAGCCAGGCGACGCTTGGTCCCTGCTCTGGGGGCTCAGAGACTGGGAGAGGTCAGTATTCAGCAAGGAGCCACGAGAGATGGTTTTATATAGTGGCTTATCCGTGTGTGTGTGTGTGTGTGTGTGTGTGTGTGTGTGTGTGTGTGGTACTGGGGATTGAACCCAGGGGTACTCTACCTTTGAGCTACGCCCCCAGCCCTATTTTTTATTTTTATTTGAAATGGTCTCACTAGGTTGATGAGAGCTTCACTACTTGCTTAGGCTGTCCTCAAACCTGCGATCCTCCTGTCTCAGCCTCCCAAGTACTGGGATTACAGGCGTGTGCCACCATGCCTGACTTTTTTTTTTTAATGGTACTGGGGATTGAACCCAGGGGCATTCTACCTCCCAGCTACACCCCCAGCCCTATTTTTATTTTAAAACAGGGTCTCGCTAAGTTGCTGAGGCTGGCCTCCAACCTACGATCCTCCTGTCTCAGCCTTCCAAGTACTGGTATGACAGGCGGGCACCGCTGCACCCTACTGTGGTTTATGCTTTGAAGGAGACCGAATAGTACTGGTGGTGGTCATGTGAGGGGTCGTCAGTCTCTTGGGTCTGCAGGTGAAGGAAGCCAACATTTTTTCTGAAATCTCTGTGCAAGGGGATCCAGCCCTGTGGAGACCCAGAGGGGAAATATCCCAGCAAGTACAAAGGCCCTGTGGTTGAGCACATTGGAGAAGCAGCCTAAGGGGACAGGCGCGCTCCGCAGGGGCCCTGTCCTGCAGGGCGGGCACATGGCTCTTGTTCTATATGACAGGCACCACTGGAGGTTTGGGCGGGGGAGTGACAGGCTTTAGTGTCTCACCTGTGAGCATCTAGCTTCTCAGGCAGGTTTGTAGAAAGCACTGTCGCAAAGGCTTTCCTGGCAGGGGCTGGGTAACCCCCGGGGCTGGCGGGAGAGCCCAGCCTGCAGCTGCCACTGTGGGCCTGGGGGTTGGGGTTCCCCAGGGTGGATGTGGGTGAGAGGGGGCTGCTCTGGAGAAGATGCAGCCTCTGGGGAGCCTGCCTGGTACAGCCAGCATCTGCCCTCGGGCAGGTGGGAAGGCCAGCGCCTGCTGCCCCAAGATGGGGCAACGGGGCTGGTATAGAGGGCCACAGCATTCCCTCCCTGCCCCATAGCTCTGGCCCTGAGCAGGCACCCAGCAGGTGTTCGGCCCAGCCAAGGCCTAACGGAGTGAATGAATGAATGAATGAATGAATGGATATGTGAGCGTGTGTCCCCTCTTCGGCCAGGGAGTGACGCGCTGGCTGCCCTGGGCTGGAACACCTTCCCGCTCTTTCTCAATCCCTCCTGGCAGGAAGGGAGGTATGCAGATCACCTGGGCCGGGGAGGGTCTCACCCACAGGGACTGGAGTGACAGAGGCGGCATGGACGACTCACCCCACACTCTGTGTCCCCGGGTGGGCCAGCAGGGCTTCTAGAAAAGTCTTCATGCTTCTTGCTTCTTCTTTCTGCTCTGCAACTTTCTGGTTGCAGAAGTTTGCTGTGGAGATTTAGGGAACAATTGAGGAGAATTATGTCGAACTCACAGACACAGACAGACAAAATCTTGTGCAATCCCATCACTGAGAGGTGAGGGCCAGGGGTCCTGGGGTGTCTGTTTGGATCTTCAAATACCTCTCCATTCAAACTGTTGCTTGCCAGCTTTTTCCACTCAATATCTGTCTGCATAAGTCTCCCCCAAAATACTCCCCCAAGTACTCCCCCAAAATAATCTGTCTGCACCACAAATATCTTTCTGCAGTGTGTGTGTGGGGGGGAGTGTTACTGGGGATTGAATCCAGGGACATTCTACCTCTGATCTCCAGCCCTTTTTATTTTTTTGTTTTTGGAACAGAGTCTTGGTAAGTTATTGTGCACTGGCTTAGAACCTGTGATCCTCCTGCCTCAGCCTCCCAAGTACTGGGATGGCAGGCACTACAGAATACAAAGCCCAGTGTTATTTAACCTGTCCCCTGTAGGTGGACACTTACAATGTTCCTTTTTTGAGTATAACAATTTTTCTTAAGGTGGAAGACACATGTAACATAATATCATTTTATTATTTATTATTTTTGGTACTGGGGATTAAACCCAAAGGCGTTCTACCTCTGAGCTACACCCCTAGCCCTATTTATTTATTTATTTTTATTTAATTTTATTTTGGCAATGAGGATTGAACCCAGGCGCATTCTACCTTTGAGCTACGCCCCGAGTCCTTTTTATTTTGAAACAGGGTCTCACTGAGTTGCTGAGGGTCTCGCTAAATTGCTGACAAACACTGACCTTGGACCTGCAATCCTCCTGTCTCAGCCTCCCAAGTACTGGGATCGCAGGCATGCACCACCTCGCCCAGCTTCATTTTATCTTTTTTATTTTTTTCAGTACTGGGGATGGAACCCAGGGGCATTCTACCTCCGAGCTCCGCCCCCAGCCCTATTTTTTATTCTTTATTTGGAAACAGGGTCTCACTAAGTTGCCGAGGGCCTCACTAAGTAGCTGAGGCTGGTCACCAACCCGGATCCTCCAGTCTCAACCTCCGGAGTACTGGGATTACAAATGTGCACCACCACGCCTGGCTCATTTAATCTATTTTAAAGTACTCAATCCAGGGGCCTTCAGAACCTGGACAGTGTTGTGAACCCATCACCATTCTGGTGTGAGAACATTTCTATCATTCAAAAAGAAAAGGCCCTGGTCAGTAGCTCTGCGCCCCCAGCCCCCAGCATCTGCGAAGCTACTTTCTGTGCGCACGACGCGCGTGCGTGGACGGTTCGCGGATGAGGAGTCGGACAGCGCTGGCTTTGGGGCCTGGCTTCCTCCCCGGCGTGTTCTGGGCATGCGCGCTGCTGCATGCCTGGGCCGGTACTTCCCTCCCCTGCAGGGTGGACGCAGTTGCATGGTGCGTCTGCAGCGTGTCTCGGTCCGTCGTGACCCGGGCTGCTGTGAACACTGGGGCGGTTTTGTGTGATGTGTCAGGTTTGGGCGCAGACCCAGGGGTGGGAGTGGGTGGGATGCGACCCCTCTGTCGCCTGCTGCATCCCCCAGCCTGCGTGCCAATGTCACTGTGTGCCCATGACCGTCCCCTTGGGCTCAAGCCCGGGGCTCAGGTCACCAGGGTGGGGCCACGTCTTTCTCACCTGCCCGGCATGCCAAATCGCTTCCCAGAAACCTGTTCCGAGTATACCCTGGGTGGGGGGTGATCGCAGTCCCCGCCAGGCCAGTGGGTGATGGGGTGACCCGGATGACCTGGGGCACCTCCTCCTCTCTGGGACCCCGTTTCTGCCTCTGGGTTTGGTCCAAGCTGACCCGACACATCTGGAGGGTGTTGAGAGAGCCGGCAGGGCATTTCCGGGGAGCTCTGGGGGGTCAGGGCTCCGGCAGGTGGCACTAGGCCCTGGGCTGGAGGGGGAGGGGGCTGGTGTTGTCAGGGTCCCGGGAGGGAGGGTGCAGCCCTGGTCGGGTCATACCCATCGTACCCAGAACTGCTGCCCTTAGGTTGCTGTGGTGGAGGGGGGAGGGGATGGGAAAGGAGGGAAGGGTCCCCAGCCCCTCGGGATGCAGGGAATCAGAGCCAAGGGCTGCAGGGGTGTGTGTCTGCGTGTGTGCGTCTGCATGTGCTTGTGCATGTGTGTGTGTGTGTGTGTGTGTGTGTGTGTGAGAGAGAGAGAGAGAGAGAGAGACAGAGAAAGACAGAGAGACAGAGAGACAGAGAGGAGTCACTTTAGCAGAACTTTCTGAGCCAGGAGCGAGGTCAAAGGGCTGAGGAAGGGGAGTTTGGAGCTTTTTGAACACAGGGCATGGGGATGCTTCCAGGCAGAAGGTGGCTTCAGAAACCCGAGACTGAGCCGGGTGTGATGGCACACGCCTGTACTTGAGAGGCTGAGGCAGGAGAATGGCAGGTTTGAAGCCAGCTTCAGCAACTTAGCGAGCCCCTCAGCAACTGAGGGAGACCCTCTTTCAAAATATAAAGGGCTAGGGGTGTAGCTTGAAGGTAAAATGTCCCTGGGTTCAATCCCCAGCACCAAAAGATAAAAAAGAAAGAAAAGAAAAGCCCTGATATTGGACCTGGGAGGGCCGGAAGTGGGGTGGACCCGTGTCTGAGGCCAGCCGGCTCTGTAGCTGTGACTTCTGAGGGCCCCAGGAGTGGGGGAGTACACCCCCAACACCCCCAGGTGGGGTCCCAAACACCACGAGCCGCGCCAAGGAGGCCAGAGCTCACCACTGTGAGGTGGGCAGGAGGCTTCCGGAGACTCAGAGGCATGGAGGGAGGACGCCTGGGCTGGGGGAGCCAGCGGAGGATGGGGGTGACCTGGGGCAGCCTTGAACGCCGGCCTAAGGCAGGTGTCCATCAGAAAGCATCGCAGAGTTACCGTCGGTCACCCCGCCCCTGCGGAATGGCTGCGTGGAAGGCCGAGTGCTGGTAGCCTCACCCAGTGAGGGACAGCGAGGGACAGGAGAGGGCTGCAGCTGAGACGCCCCTCAGGACCTGACGTGGCCTGGCCTGGTCTTGGTGGCCTCGGGGGCCCGTTCTCCCTGCAGAGCGGGTCTGGTGGGTGCTTGGGGACAGAGCGGGTCTGGTGGGCGCTTGGCCACCTCTTTCCTCCTGTGACTTCAGATGCTGCCGGGACGGAGAGAGTTACTGGGAGTGGGAACTTTGTTCTTCAATAGGCGCTTTCATTGGCACCCTCAGTAGACTTTGCAAGCGTGGCTTAATTAAGGTCCCAGCGCCCTGGGCCTCCTAAGCACTGTTTTGCAGCTGGATGGCATACAGAACAGAGGGATTAAGTGATTTGTCCAAGATTGCACAGCAGAGATGGGAAGACCCCTCCCCTGAGGCAGGGCAGCCTGGCTCTGGCCTGCTGCACTCTCTCTCTCTCTCTCTCTCTCTCTCTCTCTCTCTGCTTGTCGAGTCTTGTCCTGCTGGCCCCTAGAGCTCAGCCAATGGCCTGCGGCCCCTGGAAATCCACGCTGACCCACAAGTGTGCCCGAGGAGGGCTCCAAGGCAGCAGCCCAGCGAGAGACCTTTACAGGGACAGGACGGGTGTCAAAAGCAAGGGTGGATGACGGGGCCTGGAATCTGCTCCCACAGGGCCCGTGGGGCCCCGCAGGGCTGCCTCTGGCTCCCAGCCTCGGGGTGCTGGGCTGGCAGGGGTGAGGGGGCTGGGCAGAGATGCCTGTGTGCGGGGAGAGCCGAGATGGGCCGGTCCTGCTGGGAAATTCCTCGCGTTCTTTCTTCGGGTCTGTGAGCTCATGAGCAAATGGGGTGGGCGCGTGTTATAAACCGGAAAATAAATCATCAGTTGAATAGGAGAAAAACAAATAAGAGTCCAGGCTGAAGCGTCTGCGGTCCTTAAAGCCAGACCCAGGGAGCCAGCCGCTGCCCCCAGAGATGGGACAGCGGGAGTTGGCAGAGACCCAGCCGCCTGCTCTGTCCCCTTGTATGGAGAGCGCTAGATTTTCAGGGTCAGATCATCCTGGACCAGAGAGGTCCCCGGGGAGGCGAGGGGAGGGTGGCGGATCCGGAGCCTGAACACCAGGCCAGGCAGGCCCCACAGCACCTGGTCCTAAGACAAAGGTCGAGACTGGCGGTCGCCTCCCTCACAGCCAGAGAGCAGGGGACATGGGCAGGAGGACCGAGAGCAGGACCTGGTGCTGCTGGTGCTGCCGGGGAGAGGAGGCAGAGAGATGGAGGCGGCCCTAGACAGAGTGCCGGGGCTGCACGCACAGCCTGGGACATCCATGAGCTTGGGGACCTGTAGTGCAGCCCCTCAGAAGTGGGGAGGTCCCCCATGCCACCACTGGCGGTACCGAGGCTTATCACAGCCCCTGGGTCAGGGCCACGCTGGAGCTGCACCCGAAGCCCCAGGGGCAGCGCTCCCTGTCCCCCTGCAGCGCTCCCTGTCCCCCTGCAGCGCTCCCTGTCCCCCTGCAGGACTGTCCTGGGGTGACCCCCACTGCTCCAAAAAGAAGAGCTGGGCATCAGAGCTGCTGGATTCGGCAAGTAAAAACAGGACTCCCAGTGAAATTTGAGTTTCAGAGAATAATCTGTTAGTAGAAGCATGTTCCATGGAGCTCTTTGGATATACTTACCCTACAACATTGTTATTTATCTGAAACTTGAATTTAACGGGGCGTCCTGGGTCTGATCAGACAGCCGAGAGGGGACTGTCCACCCTCCAGAGGACACCCACAGGAGTCCCCAGAGAGGACAGGTCTCCATCCAGCAGACAACACCCAGTCTTTCTCTGACTCCGCTTGGTTTTTTTGTTGTTGTTTGTTTTTGTTTTGGGTCCTGGAGATTGAACCCAGGGGCATTCTACCTCCAAGCTATACCCCCAGCCCTGTTTTATTTTTATTTTGAAACAGGGGCTCACTGGGTTGATGAGAGTTTTACTATTTGCTGAGGCTGTCCTTGAATCTGCAATTCTCCTGTCTCAGCCTCCCAAGTACTGGGATCACAAGCGTGCACCACCACGCCCAGCTAGTCCTTTTTTTTTTTTTTTTTTT
>PVJS01042040.1:0-17687 GCA_004027185.1 Glis glis | reverse complement strand
AGCCGGCCCCGGCCCCGCTACAGCGCGGAGGCCGTGGCCCGAGGGAGGGGAGAGGCCGCCGTCCCGTCTCCCGGCCCCGGGAAGCCTGTGTTCGCGGCCCTCCGGCGCGGCGCCCGGTCGGGACCCAGCATGTAGGCGCCGGGCGGCTGCCATGAACTCCGGAGCCATGAGGATCCACAGTAAGGGACCTTTCCAGGGTACGAGGCCCCTCCTCCGCCGGGCCCCTCAGTCCTTCCCCCGCGCTTCTGCTTTCCTTCTCCTTTCTTCTCCGCGGCCGGGAGGAAGGGCTCGGCTCGGGTGAGGGGCGGACGTGCGGGCGCGGGGCGCGGGCCTGCTCTCCCTCCCCCGGCCGCCGCGGGGCTGCCCTCCAGCCTGGATTTAAAGGCAGGTGTGGTCGTGGCTTCTCGCTTCCTGCTTAGATTATCTGATTGTGGGGGGGAGTTGGTCTTAAATTTTATTTTCCTTCACTTATAGTTGAAAGTATTTGTATCTCAAACATACCCATTGGTTTCAACTTTATAGCCAAACAGGGAAACAAAAGCAAATTTCCATTTTCAGTCACTTGATTTGGTAAAAACATTTCAGCATCTGAAGTCTCCAATATAAATATGTGTGTATACTAACCACTAAGGAATAGATTGTATTCTAAAAATTTAAAGCAGTTGCTTGCATCTCAGATCTGTTTTCAATAAAAATAATGAAATGAATGGTGATGTTCTTCTAAACGGACCATTAAGTTCTTAATATATGGACAAACTATATGCAATGGATCATTTAGTTCTTTTAATAGACTTTATGTGAAACTAAAACTTGAGTAGTCAGTAATTCTTGTGCTTTAGGTTATTATAGAAACAGGTTTTGGGGGTCACTAAGAATTCAACATCTTAAGCACCAGCTTTGAATTTTCAACAGAACTGATCAACAAGTAGTTGAGTAAATACTCCCATGGAGTTTACATCTTAAGAAAATCTTTCAAAACAGTGTATGTAGCCCCATGCCTTAATATCTCTTTTGCTGATTCTACTGTTATTTTCCAATATAGAATCTGTGAATGCATATAGGGCATTTTGCGTTGACCCTAAATAGTACTACAGAGAATTATGTTTTAAGTGCTAAGACTTAAGTTGGTGTGATAAGGATTTTTTCCATTGTGATATGATTATTGCATAATGAAATATTTTTAAAACAGTAAAAGCCGGGCATGGTGGCACATGCCTGTAATCCCAGTACTTGAGAGACTGAGAGAGGAGGATGGCACGTTCCCGGCCAGCCTCAACAACTTAGTGAGGCCCTTGGAACTGAGTGAGACCCTGTTTCAGAATAAAAAATAAAGTAGGGCTAGGGGTGTGGCTCAGAGGTAGAATGCCCCTGGGTTCATCCCTACTATCTCTCTCTCTCTCTCACACACACACACACACACACACACACACACACAAAACAGTAAAAATTTTGTCTGCATAAAATATCTAATTATAAGCATTTCAATAATAGGTGGAATCCAAGTCAAAAATGAAAAGAACAGACCATCTTTGAAATCTCTGAAAACTGATAACAGACCAGAAAAATCCAAATATAAGCCACTTTTGGGGAAAGTATTTTACCTTGACCTACCCTCTGTCACCGTATCTGAAAAACTGCAAAAGGACATAAAGGATCTGGGAGGGGTAAGTGAAAACCATCCACTGACAAGTAGAAATTTGTAACTAGCACTTTGAAATATGTAATCATTTTAAATTTTGGAAAACTTAAAGCCGTCTGTCAGCACCAAGTTTAGTTTTTATCAGCTGTTTATGTTTAAAAAAAACAGTTGGAGGCTAGGGAAATAGCTCAGTGGTAGCATGCAAGAGGCCTGGGTTCAATCCCCACCACCAAGGAAAAAAAGAAAGAAAAAAAAAACATTTGTGTTAACCTTTTGTAGCCTGACAAAATTGTCAGGTTTCTATGATTAGTAGTCTAGTGTAAAATCCCCAAAGTATAAGAAATGAGACTCCCTTGTCCTAGTGGAACTGCTCATTTTCTTCTCATAATGTCAGATTGCCCTCCAACTATCAGGAACTCCTCGATTATGATTATTGTGGAGCTGCATAATATGTCTGGACTATTTTAACAGTTAAGAATGCTACCACAGAACACAGAAAACCTGCTCAACCCACAGTTATAATTGCTCTTGAGTGATACATATACAAATATATATATATCCTAAGACAGACTCTCAACAGAATGAATGTCTTTAAGAGAACAGAATTTTGGATTAAAAATTAAATCTTTCCACCTTATATACATTGATTAGATGACTAGAAAACTTAGGCACATTTCTTAGGATTAAGGTTAATATTAGCTGAATTTTAGCAAGTGAGGTTACTAAGATTTTTCCTGTTTAAATGATTCCTGCTGGATTTTAAGTTTTTGAAGGGCATCATCTTTTAAGCATCTGAACCAGCTGGGCGTGGTGGCATATGCTTGTCATGCTAGAACTTGGGAGGTTGAGACAGGAGGATTGCAGGTTTGCAGCCAGCCTCAGCTACTTAGCGAGGCTCTCAGCAAGTTAAAGAGGCCCTGTTTCAAAATAAAGAATAAAAAATAGGGCTGGGGGTGTAGCTCAGAGGTAGAATGCCCCTAGGTTCAATCCCCGGTACCACAAAAAAATATAGATCGATATATATATATCTGAACATTTCATTCCCAGACTAGAAACTCAGAACATTTAACAAGTTGCCTGGAACTGTTTGTCTACATGGTATTTTATTTATGTATATTTGAAAAGTTATTCTATTTTTTTGATAATTTCCTTAAACTAAAATATTGTCACATATTTTGATAGTAGCATGACCATATGACTGCATTTCTAAAGGTTGTATAATAGGCCTGCCTCCATGTTGACTGTACCATCTATCAAGAATGTCTTAATGTGTTAAGGGCCTTGTACACGAGGAAAGACCTCATTTTAGAGATGAAGTACTTGAGGTCCAGAAAGGTTAGATGACTGGTCCCATCAGAGTAGTATTAGCCTCCTAATTTCCAGGCTAAGGCTAACACAGTACTACAGCATTCTGTTCCTGTAAATCAATAGCTACATAGTAGCTGATTGGCATAGTTTGACAGCAGTCCCAAATATAATCAATCCATTGGCGTGGGGTTTAATGGTCAAAATCAGTGAGATTTTGATTTTTTTTTTAGCAGTGAAACCTTTCAGACAAAAATATTCAGAAATCCAATGTGGGAAGCCTTTAGAAAAGGAGCTCTGGTGAAAATTAGCAGCACATTGGCTAGGGCAGGAACCACTTGCCCTGGTCCCTTTCTCCTTCCCTGTCCCCAGAGCAGTTTCCAAGGTACTTACAGGAAACAAATTTTCAGTTACTTCTGCCATACATAATTGTTGAGAAACCTCTTGGTTTTATATACTTCAAATCTTTACCCTAAAATGGTTCAAAGTACATTAATAAGCATATTAAGGGTATAGTTTTCAAATTTTCCCCCAAACTATAGATTTTAAATTGAATTTGATTTATTAACTTTCATCTTAAATTTATTTTTATTGAAATCTGATTTCTCCTATGCTATCTTTCATATGCAATTCAATGATGTTTATTGCCTAGGTCCTGTTTTCTGTCTCTAGCACATTTACCATTTCAGTCATTTAACATAAAAACATTTTGCCATGAAGATCTCTTATATAGAACATGATTCTAAACGAAATCAGCCAGACTCAGAAAATCAAGGGCTGCATGTTTTCTCTCATGTGGAAGCTACAGAGAAAAAAGGAAAGAAAATAATTCTCATGAAAATTAGGAGAGGCTAGTAGAGTAGTGAAAGAGTATGGGGTCAAGGGGAGAGGTCTGGGGATGAAACAAAACAAGTAACATGTGCTATATGAATGTATCACTATGAATCTCACTACCATGTACAATTACAATGCACCAGTTAAAAAATTATAAAAGGTCTTTGTGAACTATAAAAGAACTTTTAACTTCTAGACACTAAGAGTTTTAGGATTCAGTATTAAGAAATAGTAATTTTGTTAAATAGATAGTCTTTAAAGGATTGTGCTTATTAATTTTTAGTTTTACTTAGACCCTTTATCTCTTTTATAACTTATCTTGCTTCAGGTCACCACCTCTGGTGGTGTCCTTTTGTTTATTGGCCACTTTATATATATATATATTTTCTAGTCTTAAGTTAATACCCCACTTATCTGCACAGCACTTCTGATAGATTCTACCACTGAAAGCGTAGCAGTGAATTCTAACAAAATGGGGAAATATCTTTAATAGTGGTAAGAAAAGTAGCAGTTACAAAACCATCTAAGAAGGACATAATAATCAAGCACATTTAGATCCATTTCTGAACAGTTTTGGCTAAAATGCAATTAATAAGCTAAAATAAGGTAATTAATAACAGAAATGTAAGGGCCAATACCTTGCCTATCATGAACTTGAGGACACCATTAATTATATGATATTCATCATCATGACCTTGAGTTATCAGAAAGTAAGTTTTGAGTTTACTCTTTAAAAGACATAGATTCAACAATTTCTAATAAATTGATGACTATGGTAAAACTAATTCAACAATTATTTAAGCATAGTATGCAAGGCACAGTATTATGTGTTTTGACAGATTAAAAAATGAATCCTGTGTCTATCGTATCCTCAGTTTCTCATCTACGTAGAGATGGCATGGGTATAATTAATTGTAATACAACATAAAATGTCAAGTAAAAGGAGAGATTACTTCCAGCTGAGGAATTGTGGAGCACATAGTATAGATACAATTTGAACTCAATTTTGAAAAATAATTAAGATTTGAGCATTCATTTGTCAGCACTAGTTTAGATGCTGAGGGTATAAAAATAAGATATAATCTAGTTGTCTAGGAGCTCTCAGTCTAGTGGGAACATCAGACAACTAAATAACTTTTAGTAGAACATTGTGAATGTTTTAATAGAAATATATGGAAATTGCTAGTAGAACACAGCGATGGGAATGATTAAATCTGCTGTTAGGAATCATAGCGGAGATCATGTTTGAGTTGGGTCTTGAAGACCTAGTAGGAATATACCAAATGAAATGGACACATTTAATAGATTTTATTCAGCCAAAAAGAGGAAAGAATATATTTATAATATAAGTCAGGCCGGGCGTGGTGGCGCACGCTTGTAATCCCTGTACTTGGGAGGCGGACACCGGAGGATTCGGGTTCGTGGCCAGCCTCAGCTACTTAAGTGAGGCCCTCTCCAACTTTGTGAGACTCAGTTTCAAAATAAAGTATAAAAAAGAGTGTCGGGGGTATAGCTCAGAAGTAAACCGCCTCAGGTTCACGGCCAGCCTCAGCTACTTAGTGAGGCCCTCCGCAACTTCGTGAGACTCGGTTTCAAAATAAAGTATAAAAAATAGGGTCGGGGGTGTAGCTCAGAGGTAAACCACCTCTGGGTTCAACCCCCGGTACTGCAAAAAAATATATATATATAAGTCAGTGTGTGGTATGTTTATGTAAGTGCTATATTGTAATGTGTCTTGAACAACAAGATCAAGTTATATTAGGACCAAATTTTAAAGTGCATTTTATTCACTACCAGGAAGTTCTAACTCAGTCTAAGAAACAGAAATTAAATGAAATGTGTGGCAATAGGATAAAGACAGGAATGTAAATTGATGGACTAGAACAGAGATCTCAGAAATAGATCCTTTTTTATATGGTCATTTGATTGTTTTTAAACTTTTTTTTGTGGTACTAGGGATTGAACCCTGGGGCATTCTATCTCCAAGCTACACTCCCTGGCCCCCTTTTTTTGTTGTTTTTTGAAACAGGATCTTGCTAGGTTGCTGAGCCTGTCCTCTAACCTGCGATCCTCCTGTCTCAGCCTCCCAAGTACTGGGATTAAAGACATGCGCCACCACACTCCACCACACTCAGCTCTCATTTGATTTTAACAAGATTGCCCAATGAGGAAGGGACAATCTTTTTAATAACTGTTTTTAGGAAAGCTGGGTATCCACATGCAAAAGAATGAAGCTAGACCCTTACCTTATGAAGAAAAAAAAACTCAAAATAGATGTGAGATCTAAATATAAAAGGTAAATTTCTTCAAGGAAAATACAGGAAGAATTATATAACATTTGATTTGGTGATGATTTCTTGGATATGATGCCAAAATCATAGGCACCAAATGAATAAATACATAAATTGGACTTAGTAAAAATTAAAAACTTTTGTATCTCCAAGGACATTATTGAGAAAGTAGAAAGACCTACAGAATGGTAGGAAATATTTACAAATCATGTATCTGACTAATATCCAGAATATATAAAGAACTTCTACAACTTAACAACAGAAAGACAGCCTAATTAAAAAATAGGCAAAGCCAGGCACAGTGGTGTACTCCTGTAATCCCAGTAGTTGGGAGGCTGAGAAGAGGATTGTAGGTTTGAGGCAAGCCTAGACAACTTAGCGAGACTCTGTTTCAAAATAAAAAAATAAGCCAGGTGTGGTGGTGCATGCCTATAATCCTAGTACTTGGGAGGCCGAGACAGGAGGATCGCAGGTTTGAAGACAGTCTCAGCAAGTAGTGAGACTCTCATCAACCTAGTGAAACCCTGTTTCAAAATAAAAAAGATAAAATAGCGCTGGAGATGTAGCTCGGAGGTAGAATTCCCCAGGGTACAATCACCAGTATCACAAAAGAAAGAAAAATAAAATAGGGCTGATGGTGTAGCTCAGATGTAGAACTTTTCTGGGTTCAATCCCTAGTAACACACACACAGAACAAAGAAAATGGGCAAAAGCTGGACATGGTGGCATGCACCTGTAGTCACAACTACTTGGGAGGCTGAAGCAGGATATGATCACGTAGCTTACCTCTTCCAGACCTGCCCTAGCACCATAGTGAAATTGTGTCTCAAAAAAAGACAAAAACAAAGAAAACCAAACAAAAATGGCAACGGACCTAAAAAAGACATTTATTCAAAGAAGATGTACTAATGACTAATAAGCACATAAAGAAATGTTCAACATCTCTAATTTTTAGAGAAATGCAAATCAAAACTACAGTGTGTCATACCCATTGGTATGGCTATTATCAAAGACCCAGAAAATAAGTGCTGAAATGCAACCTGTGTACACTGTCGGTGGGAATATAAAATGATGTAACCACTATACAAAATAATATGGTTGGTTTCTGGAAAAAAAAAGTTTTTTAGCACTTCTATTTCTGACTATATATCCTAAAGCATTGAAATAGGGTGTTGAGATATTTGTATATCCATATTTAGAGCAGCATTATTCACAGTAGCCAGAAGGTAGAAACAGTCCAAATGTCCAACAAGTAAATGAATAAACATATATATTGTATTGGTCAGGGTTCACTAGATTAACAGAATTCACAGAATGAGTATATGAAAAAGGGATTTATTAGATCAGCTCACAATGTAGTCCTGAGTTTCGACTGCACGTGAAGAATCAGAGGAATCAGTAGCTGGTCGGGCAGTCTAAGAGCCAGAGCCTTAGGATTGAAGCAACCACCAATTCAGTCCAGTCCAAGATGTGAAGATAAGGAAGCTCTTCCGAGAAACGATGGTGAAGTTTCAGTTTGAAGGCTGGAGGCCCACGATCTCAGATGATAGCAGAAGATCAAGAAGCTCTTCAAGGAATCGGCGAAGTTGGAAACCGACGATCTCAGATGAGAGCAGATGCGTTTTCTTCAGGAAGAGTCACGGCTCCCTCTACGCGGCTTTCTCCTTCTTTTATCTAAGTCCTGCACCTATCATAACCCTGCTACCCACATTTAGGACAGGACTTCCGGTTCAATCTGCTGTTACACAACCAAAGTCGCATGATCTTAGGTGGGTCAAGTTGACAAACCAGACCAACTATCACATATATATGTGTGTGTATATATATATATATATAATATGTACACTTAATACACACATACACAATGGAATATTTAGCTATATAAAGGAATGAAATTCTGATACATGCTACAACATCATTGGATGAATTTTAACGTTTTGCTAAGTGAAAAAAGCCAGTCAAAAAAGGACAAACATGCTGGGCATGCTGGCGCACACTTGTAATCCCAGTACTTGGGAGGCTGAGACAGGAGGGTCACAGGTTCCTGGCTAGCCTCAGCTACTTAGTGAGGCCCTCTGCAACTTAGTGAGACCCTGTTTCAAAATAAAGAATATAAAAACAGTAAGGCTGGGGGTGTAGCTTGGAGGTAGAATACACCTGGGTTCAATCCCCAGTACCACACACACAAAAAAGGGGCAAACATAGGATTCAACTTATATGATTGTTTTAGCTGTAACTGAGTACTATATACGAAGTGATTTATAAAGGTTTTTTCAGCTCCCTGTTTTGAGGGCTGGGAAGTTCAAGATGGGAATCTCTATCTGGCGAGGTCCTTCTTGCTGGTGGAGCTCTGTAGAGCCTCAAGGTGGCACAGGGTATCACAAGGTGAGACAGATGTCTCCTCTTAAAAAGACACAATCTCGTTTAACCTTCCAAAAGCTTCTACCTCCAAATGCCACAGTCAGAAACTAAGTTTTCACCCTCTCTGTGTATGGGGAGGGGTGCTGGGGATTGAACCCAGGGGCGTTCTACTTCCAAGGTACACCTCAGCCCCATTTTATTTTTTATTTTGAAACAGGATCTCGCTGAGTTGCTGAGGCTGGCCTCTAACCTGCAATCCTCTTGTCTCAGCCTTCCAAGTACAAGTACGGGGATTAGAGGCGTGTACCACCACTCCCAGTTTAGTTTCACCGTCCTAATACTACATCACAATGGGAATTAAATTTCAACATGAGTTTCAGTGGAGATGTTCAAACCACAGCATTGAGGTACCTAGAATAGCTGAATTCATAGAGACAAAGTAGAATAGAGGTTATCAGGGGCTGGGAAAAAAGGGAGCTATTGTTTAATGAATATAGAGTTTCAATTTGGGAAGATGGAAAAGTCCTGGAAAGGAATAGTAGTGATGGTTGCATAACATTGCAAATGTACTTTAATTGCCATAGAACTGTATACTTAAAAATGGTCAAACAGTATTATTTATATTTTATCATAAAGTGCAGGAGATTGGGCTTCTCTTGAAAAATTAGAACCTTGTCTGGATATGGTGGCACACACATGTATTCCCAGCAACTGGGGAGCCTTAAGGCAGGAGGATCCCAAGTTTGAGGCCAGTCTGAACTATTTAGCAAGACCTTGTCTCAAAATAAAATAAAAATGGGCTTAGTGGTAGAGTGCCCCTGTGTTTAATCCCTAGTACCTCTGCTCCTCAAAAAGAACTTCTGACATTGCTAGTTATTTATGAAGATGAAGACAGTATTTGATACATAAATTGTCATTTATATTCCTGCCTACCTTTGTATAGACTTCATCCTAATTTTTGGAATAAATAAATGTGGATATTTACTAACTGGCCATTGAAAATGAATGTCATAAGCCGGGCGTGGTGGCGCACGCTTGTAATCCCAGTACTTTGGGAGGCGGAGACTGAAGGATCCGGGTTCGCGGCCAGCCTCAGCTCACGCACGCGTGCATGCTCTCTCTCCCTCCCTCCCTCCCTCTCTCTCTCTCTCTCTCTCTCTCTTTAGTGAGGCCCTCCGCAACTTCGTGAGACCCGGTTTCAAAATAAAGTATAAAAAAATAGGGCCGGGGGCGTAGCGCGGAGGTAGAACGCCCCTGTGTTCAATCCCCGGTACCGCAAAAAAAAAAAAAAAAAGAAAATGAATGTCATGTAGAAAAAAGGAAATGATTTGTGTTAAAATAAGGTTATCTCAGCAGTCAAGTTTGAGTAGTGTTCAGATGAAATTAACTTGTTACAAACATTGCTTCATTTTTTTATTATCCCCTTTTATAATGAGATTTTGTAGAAATTAGATATAGCTGTTTAAAATATATTTTGAATTATTTATACAAGTAATTAATGATTATTAATGGTTAGTATTTATATATTTTTAATAATACTCTTAGTATTATTCTACTTAGTATGGAATTCTACTTGGTTTACTTTTCCTGCTGCTGGATGCAGGTGATCTTCTATAACATTGATTTTGGTACATGTGTTTATAAATTCAGGCACTTACTCAGTTGTTTTCAAACATTTTAGTGGGGAAATTTCCTTCAGTCTTACACTCTCAAGGATAAAGGTTCCTTCCCTCTTCTATGTTTAAACTTTTGGGGGAAGGTGTTATAACTTAATGATTTAGTGCTTTGCCGTATAATACAGTAGCCATTAGTCTCATGTAGCTATTTAAATTCATTAAAATAAAAAAATAGGTGGTTTGAACACACTAGCTACATTTCAAGGGCTCAGGAACCACATGTGGCAAATTATTAGCATATTGGGTAGTGCAGACATTTCCATCATTGCAGAGTTCTTCTGGACACTGATGCTTAGACTGAGTCAAAATACCCATGTTCAAATTCTTTTATATACTAGTGGTGTAAATTCAAGCAGGTCACTTCCTTCAATTGTCATCTCTGAAAAATGTGAATAATAGCACTAGGGAATTGTTAAATGTATTACATTAATTAGGATAAAGTACTTTAGTATCTAACACATTGTGTTGCTGTGTTTTTGGAACTCCCATTATACTTATACTTCCATAGAACTCCAGGTTCAGAAAGAAGCACCAATTTACAAGATACTAAATTGCAGCAAATTGAAATTTTATACTGTACCTAGTATATGAAACAGGTTATGGTTTTTATGACTTAAAATAACTTTGTTTTCCTCTAGCGAGTTGAAGAATTTCTCAGCAAAGATATCAGTTATCTTATTTCAAATAAAAAGGAAGCAAAATATGCACAAACATTGGGTCGAATTTCTCCTGTACCAAGTCCAGAGTCTGCATGTACAGCAGAAACCACTTCACCTCATCCCAGCCATGATGGAAGTTCATTTAAGTCTCCAGACACAGTAAGTCTCTTAAATATGTTTTGAGACTTAGAAAGGCTATATAGCTTGTGGATTTCATGATTTTCAATAGCAGGCTGGCAGCTAGCAATTCACTTCGGTAAAACAGTAAACAAAGCACAAAGCCATAGTCATTAATAAGTTTGCCATCTTTTTTGAAAGGTGATTTTTTTCTTAATAGTACAGTATAGTATTGTAGTATTGATTAGTTACCCTGAGTACTAATTATAATGTACTACTACTGTAGTACCCTGATTCCTGAAGGATATGCTTATACTTAGGGTTGGCTTTTATTTTTTAGAGTAATTTACAACTGAAAAGTAATAGCAGATCATTCTTTTAAAGAAGAAATAGAAACCTTTTGTAATTCAGAACTGGAATAAGAAAACTAGCAGGCCAGGTGTGGTGGCACATGCTTGTAATCCCAATACTTGGGAGGTGGAGACCGGAGGATCTGGGTTCGCAGCCAGCCTCAGCTACTTAGTGAGGCCCTCCACAACTTCGTGAGACTCGGTTTCAAAATAAAGAATAAAAAATAGGGCAGGGGGTGTAGCTCGGAGGTAGAATGCCCCTGGGTTCAATCCCCGGTACCACAAAAAAAAAAAGAAGAAAACTGGCCAAATGTAGCCCGTTGCCTGTTTTTCTATAGCCTACAAACTAAACATGGTTTTTCCATTTTCAAATGGTAGGAAAAAATCAAAAGAATATTTTGTCACAGAAATTATATGAAATTCAGATTTCATTGTTCATAAAGTATAAGTGAAACACATTTGTATAGATATTACTTGTGGTTGCTTTTGTCCTTTAGGAAGAATTCAATAATGGTCTGTAGAGCCAAAATGTGTAGTTTCTAGACCCTTATCTAAAAAGGTTGCCAACCCATTAGAGAATTATGGATATCACACCCCTAATAATCTACTGTCAATAAGTTGACTCCATTGTCAATGAGTTGGTAGATACAGGGAAGGATAAATTAAATTGATTTGATTGTGGGGTGGGGAACAGAATGCGAAATAAAATGTTTATCCAGATTTTTAGATTGAAATGTAATTAAGTTGCTATTTTTAAATATCCTCTTCTATTTATCCACCATAGCCTTTTTTTTTTTTGCGGTACTCGGGATTGAACCCAGGGGCATTCTACCTCTGAGCTACACCCCCAGCCCTATTTTTATTCTTTATTTTGAAACAGGGTCTCACTAAGTTGCAGAGGGCCTCACTAAATAGCTGAGACTGGCCGCAAACCCGGATCCTCAGGTCTCAGCCTCCCAAGTACTGGGATTACAAGCATGCGCCACCACGCCCAGCTTTACCATAGCCATTTGAAAAGCAGGGGAAACAGAAAAAAAAATGAATTACAAAGTAAATCACTTGAGAAAAGGGACTGATAGAAGAAAAAAAGTCATTGAGAAGAGACCTAGGAAGGCTTGTACATTTTTTCTGTTAATGCTTTTATGGAGCAAGGGGATAACATTCTAGTGATTAGTTCCCAGTTAATTTTTGCTCATAGAATTTCAACTATTTATCTTGGTTGTTATTTAGAAAGTAAATTAACTTGTTTATATAAACGTTTATTTTTCTTAAATCTTCAACTTAATAAGAAACTAAAATGTAAGCCAGCTAATTATAGATATAAAATTCCAGTGGAACCTAGTTTTTTTTTTCTTATTAAATAGAATTTATTACAGAACTGACCTCTCGGGTCTCATCATTTAGTTGAATTTAATTGCTTCACCCCCTAGATCCCAAAAAGAAGGTGCAAACTTTAATAGGTGATCTTGCCAATACATTAAAGAAATCAGTTTTGACCATATACTAAACTGTGTTGATAACCACTAAGACTTATATGAATAACATTTATCTATTTACTTTAGCTGTTTTAACTTTCCAATGTTTTCTCCAGTGAAGGACTATGTCACAAATCTTTATGTTGTTTTTTTCTTGGTCTTTTTATAGGTTTGTTTAAGCAGAGGAAAATTATTAGTTGAAAAAGCTATCAAGGATCATGTAAGTAGGAACTATAAAAATTCTCACTGTATATTTTGTTTACAACTCATCTGGAAGTTATAGGTATCCCTGAATTCTTCCTTTCATTCATTTGTAATAGGAAAAGTCTAAATTGCAGTGTGAATGTCATTTTACAAAGAACAGAATCTTATTTTTCATGGGGAAACATCCCCATCTTGTGGCCTTTTAAAATATTACTGGATACTTTTGAAATTTGCTTATGTTATACATTAAGTTGTTAAGAACATGGGAATGTGTATAGTAAATGGGATACATTTTAGAAATGCCTAACTATAGGGCCTGTTATGAAAACTATTTCAGTGACATTAAGCTTTAAATAATTTTTTAAAGTAGCTCATTTTAAATAATAATTTCTTAGAAAAACTATCAAATTTTTTTTAACAGGATTTTATTCCTTCAAATAGTATATTATCAAATGCCTTATCATGGGGAGTAAAAATTCTTCATATTGATGGTAAGGATTTTATATTTGTGTTTTGACAATATTTGTTATAAAATACCAAATGTCCATCCCTTGACTCCTGACATTACATAGTGAAGATTTGGATCATTAGGGACACCGGTGAAGGCAGATCCTTTATTTAATTTTACTACAATTCATGCATGTTTGTTTGTGTTACTTTGAATCTCACTATGATGTGTAATTACAATACACCAATAAATGTATAAAAATAAATAAATTTACTGCAACTCTAAGAAAATATTAGTGTTTAACTCCAAATGTAAAACTGTTAATCGTAAGCCCTTCTTTCTCTTAATAAAGACATTAGATACTACATTGAACAAAAGAAGAAAGAGTTGTGTTTACTTAAGAAATCAAGTACTTCTATAAGAGATGTGGTATGTTGTCTTCTTTAATTTTTAGTTTTAAAAAGTGATTGTTTTTTATTTATGTATCTGTAAATTTTTCTTGCAATGTAGAAAATGCTATTGCCAAAATCCCAGGGATAAGCTTGTGTATTATATCTATGTTTCTGAATTGTGGATCATTTAACATTAGGATTGTACTCAATGCAATTTAAAAGTTGCTCCTGGGATAGTGGCATAGATTTTTTTGTTCCCCCTTTTTGGTTGCTGCTGGTTTTTATAGGACATTTCTTTATTCTGTAGAAAAACACTAAAATTCGCCTATTGCATAAGAAATTCCTAAAGTAATGTGCCCCTTTTCGGAATATAAATAGGGAATACTCTTTGAATTGCTATAGATGATGATATATCAAAATCTTGTATGGCTAGCTAGTCTGACCTTAAAATATTTGTTAAAACAACCATATTGGGCATTGTACTCTGTTAGACCTAATGTTCCCACATTTTCAGTCTCTTTCCTGGTTTATTCTTTTAAGCTTCTATATAAATATATTTTCTGTCCCTTAAAACAAATACAATAAAACCTCCCTTAACCACACATCCCTAACTACTGTCCAATCTTTATAATACCCTCATCTATCCTTCTCAAATCTCTACTTTTATATTTCCCACTCAAAAATCTACATGGTGTAAAATTCCCGACCAATTTGCCAAATTATACCTTTTATTTATTTATTTTTTTATTTTTTTGCAGAACTGGGGATTGAACCCAGGGGCAGTCTACCTCCAAGCTACCCCCCCAGGGTCTCACTAAGTTGCAGAGGGCCTTACTAAGTAGCTGAGCCTGGCTGCGAACCTGCAATCCTCCTGTCTCAGCCTCCCAAGTACTGGGATTACAAGTGTGCGCCACCACGCCCGGCTCTAATCATACTTTTTAAAAACAGCTATATTGGTTTTCCCAGCTATTGTCCATTCTTTTCTTGAACTTGTCTCTTTTTTTCTGGAATTTCTCTCAACTCTTAGCTTTCTCCTGGTTCTCCTCATATTTCTCAGACCATTCTTTTGTCATCTGCTTTTCTTTCCCTCATTCAATCCTTAAGCTACTGGGATCAAAGGAAAATAAATAGGAGAGTATATATAAAGATATATAAGATGTATATAAATAAGTAGTCTGGCATGTTTTGTCAATTTCCTATAGTGTAATACAACTTGATCTGAGTAGGATAATGACACTTTCTATAATTACAATAATATTAAAAGTTAGACTTTTTGATCCCAACATGTCCTGAGGCTCTGTTCAATCTTTTTTCTCTCTCTTCCAATTGGAGATTGTTATTCATTTGAGTTTACTGACACTTGCCTCTACATTCTGCTATTAAACACATCCAGTGTCTCAGATGTATTTTTTAGTTCTGCAATTTTTATTGGATTCCTTTATATAATTATTCTACTGAGAACTTGTATCTTTATGTTCATTCCATGTGTATTTACTTTCACTTTTAAAATAAGTCTTTTCTGATAATTCTGACATCAGGAACATTTTGGGGTTAACATCTCCTTGTTTTCCTTCAAGAATTGATCATTTTTTTCTTGTTCTTTATATGTCAGATAAGTTTGGACTATATAGGACATTGTAAATGTTACGTTGTATACGCTCCATATCTATTATAATAGTCAGGAGAGTGTTGATTTTGGTTTTGCTACTGTTTTTAGCAGGCAGTCATTCTAGTTTTACAGACTCACTTATGTCTTTTTTGTGGGTGGTGGTTCTAATCTTTTTCAGTTTTCAAAGATTTGTTTGCATCTTTGGTTTTGTACCCACCCTCTCTCCTAACCTCTAGGACACACACACACACACACACACACACACACACACCACATATAGGTTAGTCTACAATTCAGGCAATGGTTTATATTTTTGGATTACTGGAGCCTCTTGTTCTTCTACCCAGAAACCTGAAGATAGTATAGGAGTTTTAAATTCTGGCTCTGCCACTGCTGTGAACTCACATGACTGAATGTACAAGTTTTGATTCCCTTCCACAATCTATCTGCTTTTTAAAAATTTTTTTTTATTTGTTTAGCTTTTAAGTTTTCAGGTAGTTGCTTATTGAATGTTGTTCAGAGTTTTTAGTTATCAGTGGGATCCATTGCCCTATCTGGCATATTTCAGATTGGCCTGAACTGACAGACTCTTAATAAATTTTTGACTGATTCCTTTATTCAGTTTAACACAAAGGTTTTGCTATTCTGGTGTAAAAATAACTTAGGTGACCATTTTTAATTATTTCATTAGGTACAGCTGTATTTTTTCTTTATTGGCTATTTCTATAAAGGCTAAAACAGTTACATAGAATAGAAGGTATTTGTTGGGTAATGTAAAATCGAGCTTGTACTACTGAATTCTATATCAATAGTTAAGATCTTTAATTCTCAAGTGATCTTTGTTTAATTTCTTTGGTTATGTTGCTTTTAAAAAGCAAAATTTTTTCCCTAAAGAATAGTCACCCCTCTTTGATATAGTACATTTTCTGTATTTTTTAAAATGTTGAAGATACTAAAACGATTGCCACTGCTGTTTTCACTGAGGTTTCAAACCCAGTATTTTCACCATATATTTATTTATTTATTTATTTATTTTTAGGGGAAAAGAGTTGGTACTGGAACACAAAAAACAAAAAGTAAGTATTTTGATATCCATAAAGATGCTTGGTTTCCTTCTAGAAAATAGAACAAATCATATAAAGATCTTCTAAAATCATGTAAACGGCCCTTTAAATGATTTATTCAGGGGTTTCTTAGTCATTTTTAAAACATGGACCCCTGTGACAGTCTGGTAACTGTCCATTTTTAAAACATAGCTGCCCCCCCCCTTGGAATAATTTTAAAAAGTCATTACATTACTTGTGAAATCAATTATATTGAAAATAATTTATCAAGATAATTTTTAATTATGAAGTAGTGATATACTTGTTTTTATTACACTTTATTTTTGCAGTACTGGGGATTGAACCCAGGGGTATTCTACCTCTGAGCTACACCCCCAGCCCGAATATTTATTCTTTATTTTGAAAGAGGGTCTCACTAAGTTGCGGAGGGCCTAAATAAGTTGCTGAGGCTGGCCGCGAACCTGCAATCCTCCTGTCTCAACCTCCCAAGTATTGGGATTATAAGCATGTGCCACCATGTCCGGCTTTTATTACACATTAAAAACAATTTCCAGCAGTGCTGTTAATTGCTACTGTAATTTTAAACTGATAAGCATGCACAGTGCTTTGAGATTATATGTTATAACTAATATCTGAAAATATCTGCTGTTTTTCTTGGTATCAAAGTCACAGGTACTGTTACTACTACTGTGATTTGTTGCTTATATTGAAAGAAATGTTAAGTATCCATTAGAGGTTAGTAAAAATAAAAGTGAAGTTTTTTCCAGTTTTAATTCATGTTCTTCCTGAATTCTATTCATAGACACTTTTTTTTTTTTTTTTTTTTTGCAGTACCGGGGATTGAACCCAGGGGCGTTCTACCTCCGCGCTACGCCCCCGGCCCTATTTTTTATACTTTATTTTGAAACTGGGTCTCACAAAGTTGCGGAGGGCCTCACTAAGTAGAGAGAGAGAGAGAGAGACAGGGAGAGAGAGAGAGAGAGCTGAGGCTGGCCGCGAACCCGGATCCTCCGGTCTCCACCTCCCAAAGTACTGGGATTACAAGCGTGCGCCACCATGCCCGGCTTCATAGACACTTTGGTAGCTCCATTTCAGTTTAAGAATCTCAGGATATGGACAGAGCTGCTCATATTTTTGGAAAAGGGTATATTGGAAAAGATTTTACCTGAGGTGTAAAACTTTCAAATGGACAGGTTGTTTTTGTGGGGGGGGGTCAGTGGTTTCATTTTTTTTTTTTTTTTTTTTTTTTTTTTTTTTTTTTTT
>PVJS01042039.1:0-11656 GCA_004027185.1 Glis glis | reverse complement strand
CACTTTTATTGGTGCATTGTAGTTTCACATCATAATGAAGTTCAGAGTGATAGGGACACATGTGCATAGCGCTCGGTGAGCCACCCCCACTTCCTCTCTCCTCCCTCCCCTTCCCTGTGCATGATATTGAGGTTGGCGTTGGTAATTTCACATTTGTACCTAACATCAGTGAAAGTGTTTATTCAGTCGTGATGTGTGGGCCCAGTTACCCTTAAACTTGTTAACAGAGATTTTTTTTTTTAAAAAGTGTTAACTCTTAGTTTAACAGAGTTTTAACTGAGTTTTAGATGTGATGTTCGAGAATATGTTTATCTAAGGAAAGTCTTTAGAATAGCCCTCATTCTCTCATTTGTTTTATTTTCCGTTTATTTTACTTTCTGTGTTTTTTAGGCAAATACCCTTGCTCTTTTTAAAATTTTTTTTTAAATAATGTACTTTATTTACCCCACTGAAATGTCCTTGCTATTTGTAGCTGCTAGCATTTAATTAGTTTTTAATGTGGAATAGATTTATATTTATATATATATACTGGGGATTGAACCAAGGGATGTCCTACCTCTGAGCTACACCCCCAGCCCTGTTTTTTGTTTTTTGGGTTTTTTTTCCCTTTGAAACAGGGTTTCGCTATATTGCTGAGGCTGTCCTTGAACCTGTGACCCTCCTGTCTCAGCCTCCCAAGTACTGGAATTATAGGTGTATGCCACCATACCCAGCTGAATAGGTGCATTTTTGGTGGATAATTTGATGGTTTTTTTTTTTGAGATATGCTAGTAACCACTGGGATCCTGATTTTATATCTAGTCTAAAAGGAACTTAATATTTTAGATTAGTGTGTCTTTGTGTGTGTGTGTGTGTGTGTGTGTGTGTGTGTGTGTTACCTAGGGGTTGAACCCAGGGACAGTCTACCTTTGAGCTGCACTCCTGGCCTCTTTTACTTTTTGTTTTGAAACAGGGTCTCGCTAGGTTGCTGAGAGTCTTGCTAACTTGCTGAGGCTGGTCTCGAACCTGCACTCCTCCTGTCTCAGCCTCCCAAGTACTGGCATTACAGGTGCATGCCACCACACTCAGCTAGATTAGTGTGTCTTAAACTGAGACCATGGGGCACTCTTGAGAATAAGGAGAACGTTCATGAGAATTTTCCCTCTTAATGAGTGTTCCTTAAATCATTTAAGTCCAAAAAACGCTACTTAAGAATTCTGTAAAAGTGAATCCTCCCAGTATGATAGTTTGAGCAGAGGAAAAACTATATTAGCTTTGTGGAAACTGTTACATTTTATTTTGCGGAATCCATTGATTTTTTTTCTAACCCTTGACATATTTTCCCTATTGAGTTTTCAGTCAGTATTACCTGAGAACTGCTTAGCAGAAAGAACAAATCACTCAATTAACTTTCATTCCAAATAGATCCAGTCCATTGGAAAACAACCTGCAGAACCTGTGGGTATTGTAGAGATCTCTGCAGGGCATGAAGCACAGGCATGAAGATAGTGGGCACAGGGGATGGGAGCCATTAAGAGAGAGGGTTTTTGGAGGGGAAAGAACTGTGCCAAGGGCAGTGTGGATGGCCAGGGCCGCCACGTCGTCTGCCCTGGTGTTATTTCTGGATATGTCTTGAGCCCAGTGGCTTGTATCCTTCCCAGAGAGTAGAGTGCTGGTAACTGACTCCAAAAGGAAGAGAAGGAGCCTGTAAATGGACCACTGATTTCAGGAACAGATGGAGATGTGGTCAGCGTGCAGCGGTCCACACTAATGTAGGCGGATCGTTCCGTCCTCTAGTTCAGTTGTGTTAGGGGTCAGGATTGCTTCTTAACCCATCACTTTTCTCAAAAGACATGCCTTTCTTTTTTTTTCTTTCCTTTCTTTATGGTACTGGGAACTGAACCCAGGGGCATTCTACCTCTGAGCTATAGTCCCAGGCTTATTTACTTATTTATTTACTTATTTATTTATACATTTATACTGGGAACTGAACCCAGGGGCATTCTACCTCTGAGCTTTAGTCCCAGGCCTATTTATTTATTTATACATTTATACTGGGGATAGAACCCAGGGACATTCTACCTCTGAGCTACACCCCCAGCCCTATATTATTTTTATTTTGAAACAGACTCACTAGGTTAATGAGTCTCACTACTTGCTGAGGCCGTCCTCGAACCTGTGATCCTCCCATCTCAGCTTCCCAAGTACTGGGATTACAAATATAAGCCACCATGCCTGGCTTTATTTTTTAATTTGAAACAGGGTCTCACTAAATTGTGGAGGGCCTCACTAAGTTACTGAGGCTGGCTGTGAACCTGAGATCCTCCTGTCTCAGCCTCCCAAGTACTGGGATTACAAGCATGTGCCACCGTGCCCGGCTTATGTTTTTGTTTTGAAACACGGTCTTGCTAGGTTGCTGAAAGTCTCACTAAGTTGTCGAGACTGGGCTCGAACCTGCAATCCTCCTGTCTCAGCCTCCCAAGTACTGGGATTACAGGGTGTGCGCCACCATACCTGGTATGACGTGCCTTTCTAAAAATACCTCCTACACTTGCAGTAGAACTGGAACAGATGCTGAATAGGAAGGAAACAGAAAGATTCTTGACCCGGCCAACTTAGGTCACCTCTGGAAATTTTTATCATGAAAACATTCCTAGTTTTAGAAATGTGTGTAGAATAATAATGGTTAGATTTATTGAGGGGCCTAGTGGTCGAGTGCCTGCCCAGCCTGTGCGAGGCCCTAGATTCCAGCCAGAGAGGAGAAGCTTCAAGAAGAGAATGTTTGAAACATTTCTGAAGGATGTTGTTGATCATCAGGGTTTAACCTTCCATCTGTCTCCATACTGAATTTCCCCCATCATTCATTCATTCATTCATTCATTCATGAACCCAGGGACATTCTACCTCTGAGCAATACTTCCAGCCCTATTTTAATTTTTTTTCTTTTTTTTGCAGTTCTGGGGATTGAACCCAGGGGCATTCTACCTCCGAGCTACACCCCAGCCCTATTTTTTTATTCTTTATTTTGAAACAGGGTCTCACAAAGTTGCAGAGGGCCTCACTAAGTAGCTGAGGCTGGCCGCGAACCTGGATCCTCTGGTCTCAGCCTCCCAAGTACTTGGATGACCAGCATGCGCCACCACGCCCAGCTTAATTTTTTTATTTTGAAACAGGGGAAAAGAGCCAGGCATGCTTGTCATCCCAGTACTTGGGAGGCTGAGACAGGATCACAGGTTCGAGGACAGCCTCAGCAAGTAGTGAGACTCTCAGCAACCTAGTGAGACCCTGTTTCAAATAAAAAGAAAAAATAGGGCTAGGGGTGAAGTTCAGAGGTCGAATGCCCCTGGGTCCATCCCCAGTACCACAAAAATAAATAAGTAAATTAATTGAATTAAATAAATAAATTGGGGTAGTGATCTTTCCCTCAAAAAGCGACTATGTCAATTAGTTAAATTGTAATTAATATCTAAGCATACAACAGCTAATAATCCACATGTGCTATAGTGACCAGGCGCCATGCCACATGCTTTCTATGAGGTGGAGCTACCATTTTTATCCGCATTTTGCAGAAGAGGAAATGGGCCCACAGATGGCAAACAACAAAGTCAAGGTCACAAAACCACAAACCACCCCCAACGAGTATTTACGTCCCGTTTCATTTTACTCCAAAGCCTTAAAGAGGTCTTTGAGAAAGCACGCTTTAAGGTATGCAAATTCCCGGCCGCCTTCACTCTGTTTTCTTTAAAAATATGCAGGCTTTTGAGTAGTCTCTCTCTGAGCGAATGGCCATGAGATCCCTTAGAAAAAGAAAAAGCTTATTTTAAAGTCCAACAAGCCAACAGAGCAGAGGCACTGTGGATCCTCCGCGCTGCAATCCTGGCTCGTTTGGCAAGGCCGCAGGGCGGACCTGGAGTCTTACTCATTTCTGTGGTTCTTGTGTGAATTGGCATTTGTTTTACATTGTGGCAGAGAAATAGAACCCATTGTTTCCTTCTCGTGACCCTCTTCCTTCTCAATATACAGCATGCCGCAGACTTGGAAAAGAAGCAGAACGAGACGGAAAACAGGAAGCTGCTGGGCACCGTCATCCAGTACGGCAACGTGATCCAGGTAGGTCAGGGCCGCGTGACGAAGAATGGATCCGGGCAGACAAACACAAGAAACAGCGTTTGGACTGCTTTGCAGGAGGACTCCATGGAGACAGCCAGTGTATTGCAAAATCCCTAATATTTCTGGTTATAAGGGAGGGACTCGGGCCAGGCGTGGTGGCGCATGCCTGTAATCCCAGTACTTGGGAGGCTGAGACAGGAGGATCGCGGGTTCGAGACCAGCCTCGGCAACTTAGTGAGGCCCTCCGCAATTTAGTGAGACCCGGTTTCAAAATAATGAATAATAAAAAAAAAAAACAGGGCTGGGGGTGTAGCTCAGAGGTAGAATATACCTGGGTTCAATCCCCAGTACCGCAAAAGAAAAATAAATAAATAAATAAATAAATAAATAAATAAGGGAGGGACTCGGACTGGGCATGGTGGTACACGCCTGTAATCCCAGTACTTGGGAGGCTGAGACAGGAGGATCGCAGGTTCGAGACCAGCCTCGGCAACTTAGTGAGGCTCTCAGCAACTTAGCAAGACCCTGTTTCAATATAAAAAATAAAATATGGCTGGGGTTGTTGCTTGGAGGTAGAATGCTGCTGGGTTCAATCCCCAGTATTCCCCCACACCCCCAAAAAATCAAGCTGGTTGTGGTGGGGCACACATCTGTAATTCCAGTCCTTGGGAGGCTGAGACAGGAGGATCTCAGGTTCAAGCCAGCCTCAGCATCATCCGCAAATCAAGAATCAAGAGCTTGGAACATCCGAGGTGGAAGGCCATGACTACCAGCGTTCTTCCATATGAAATGGCTGTCCCCTAATGAGGTTGCCCTTTAAGTCAAATGGTGTCTTGTGCTCCAACCTGCCTTCCTTAGCTCCACCCTGGTGTCAGCGCATATTCAGACTACAATTCCTTAGCCCCTTTATGCACAGTTAGGTCCCTCCCCTCTAACACCTGGCAGGTGATGTTAAAATTGACCTGAGCAACATCTGTTTCGTCCAGGGCTATGTCAAGAAACAAATAAACAAAAAATATGTGTTTCCCCATTCTACCCTACTTCTGCTCTTTTTACTGCTCTTTCTTTTTCTCATTATTTCCAGCCTCAGGCACTTTGTGATTCTTCTACTTTGCAAACAGCTCCCGGTTCGGTGGACTGTTTGATCCATATTTTATATGACTGAGAGAGAAGCGGTAGCAAATTCAGAGATCTGCTGACACGCCCGTTATTCTCTTGGTGGTTTTTTCTTTTTTAATTTTAGCTCCTGCATTTGAAAAGCAACAAATACCTAACTGTGAACAAGAGGCTTCCAGCTCTGCTAGAGAAGAATGCTATGCGAGTGACCTTGGACGAGGCGGGAAACGAGGGGTCCTGGTTTTATATCCAGCCATTCTACAAGTTGCGGTCCATCGGCGACAGCGTAAGTGCAGATTCCCAGCCTGCAGCGCCTCCAGCCATCACCAGGCATGAGGCTCAACTGGGAGAAGTTTCAAGTTGGAACCAGAGGGCAGATCTTGTATGGAGAGAAGGGAATCGCTATGGAAACCAGTGTTTAGGAAACAAGGAAATGTGCAGAGATGTGGGACCTAAATACAATCAGTATGTTTTTCCTACTGGACCTCGGAAAAAATCCTATGAACAGTCTTATTCCCTCCGTGCTTCTACCAGGAAAACAACCATCCCGGATTAATACCCTGGGGAGGATCCCTGTCCTTCCTGATCCATTAGTAGAATAATAGAAATGTCTGCTTTGAAAATGGAGTTAGTGAAAGGTGAAAAAGATGTGGACTTTAGGATTTGCCAAGCTTGTTCCCACGTGAATAAGCAGGCAGGTTCTCCATCTCATTCAGCAGCCGCAGTAGGTCCTGAGCTGCCCCCCCTGTCCTGAGGATTCTGTAGAATGTAAAGCCACAGGAATCCTTTTCAGGGTAACTTAGAACAGTCCTGATATTTGTTAGCTCAATGAGCTATTACGTGGGCACATACTTAACAGTGAATATGTTTAAATGCTATCAACTTTATTCTTGACCTTGTTAAGGTTCTAAAATAGTTGCATTTTATTACTAAAAAGAAATCTGTGCCTTAAACAGCATGAAGTGTTCTCAAAATACCTAACCAGCCTTAACCTAAAACTAGGTTTTGACATCTTTTAATAGCACCGTTTAAGTTTTGCAAGCTTTGGGCAATTTAAATGTGTTTGGATGCGTGTATTAGATTATATAATATGAAACGGACCAGTTCTTCATAGTTGGTATATAGTGAATATTGATCCTTAGCTGAGAATAGAAGAAAAAAATCCAGGTTTTACCACAAATGATGGATTTATTGAATGATTATTTAATCATTTGGAGTTAGAGAAAATTTAGTTGTATCCACTCCCCAAATGTATTAAACTGAATTTTTTTTTTTTTTTTTTTTGCGGTACCGGGGATTGAACCCAGGGGTGTTCTACCTCCACGCTATGCCCCCAGCCCTATTTTTTATACTTTATTTTGAAACCGGGTCTCACGAAGTTGCAGAGGGCCTCACTAGGTGGGGGGGAGGGAGAGAGAAAGAGAGAGAACTGAGGCTGGCTGTGAACCCGGATCCTCCCGTCTCCGCCTCCCAAAGTACTGGGATTACAAGCGTACGCCACCACGCCCGGCTTAAACTGAAAATTAAGTGGGTTTTATGTCTATGGACACCCTCTCCTCTGCTCCTCTTCCTTCCACCCCCATAATGAAAAACAAATGTGCTTTGTTCTGAATTTCATTTTCAGCAAATCCTTCACTCTCCTACCCTTTAATCTGCCCAGCTGTGACTTGGTTGAGAGGATGACTTAAGTAGTTATCTTTTTTAGAATTGTACTTTTCATACTATAGGTGTTGACCCCTTTGTGCGCCATGGAGTTAATTTAGTGGCCTGTGGACTTTTAGAAAGTAGGATAGAATAGAAAGTATCAGGCCATGTTATACACGATGGTAAGTGTTGTTTCAGACAGGGTAACTCTTGCTTCAGATGTATGTACACACACTTGCAAGTATGTATTGCTGTGTGTAATGAATGACTCACAGTAGAAAATATGTCTTTTTTCTACTTTTATTGGCGCATTATAATTAATGCATCACAGATTCAAAGTGATACATTCACACGTGCACACATGAACTTGGTGTATGTCCCTCTTCATTCTCCCCCTTCTTCCTCACACATATTAGTGAGATTGGCAGTTGATATTTTCATATATGGACACAACATTATGTGAATGGTTTCCTTCCTCAGTCCTCCTTTTTCCCCTCCCCACCTCCCACCCCTAATCCCCTTCCACTATTCTACTGGTCTCTTTATTTATCTGAAGTCGCTTTTGTTTCCTCTTTTTTCTCTAGCTTCTGCGTATGTGATTGACTGATCTGAGACTTTCTGAGATTGACTGATCTCACTGAGCGTAATATTCTCTACTTGCATTCATTTTCCTGCAAGTGACATAATTTTGTTCTTCTTTATGGCTGAGTAAAACTCCATCGTGTCTATGCCACATTTTTTTTATCTATTTGTCTGTTGATGGACACCTACGTTGGTTCCATAATTTGGCTAGTCAGCATATACAAGAGCAAAAAAAAAAAATTCTTAATGAACAATGAAATAATTGTCTCCATTGAGGTGGTGAAAATTATGGTGAGGATGGATACTCACACCCTATGCCAGCCTGTCCTTTGGTTTCTTCTTAGGGTATACACCCCATGTAAATGCTGGGATTATTAAGCCCTTCCTCCCAACTGTGTGTGGTGGGGCGTGCCTGTAATCCCAGTACTTGGGAGGCTGAGACAGGAGGATTGCAGGTTTGAAGCCAGCTCCAGCAACTTAGCCAGGCCCTCAGCAACCTAGCGAGACCCTGTTTCCAAATAAGAAATAAAACCAGTCTGGGGGTGTAACTCGGAGGCAGAATGTCTCTGGGTTCAATTCCTAGTACCACAAAAATACATACATATGTCCATACATTCATTCATTCATTTGTACGTACATACATACGTACATACATACATACATGCATGCATACATACATAAATACACCAACCCTTCCTCCCTTGGGTTGCTTGCCAAGCATCTGGCTGGTGTGTTCTGGAGCTAAAACTAGTTGCAATGGTTCTCAGCTTCTCTGCTCACCAGCACAAGGTAGGATGGAGCAGGTGGTACTAACTATTGGAATTTTGTCCAGATAGACTAGCTCCATGTTCCCAGGTCAGGGCTGGTGCAGGATTCTAAATGGGAAGTTCTGGCAGCTAGCGTCTAGATCTGACTGGAACTTGGGAGCTCTGTTAGCCGGTATCTACCCGGCAGAGATTAGTTGGACACACGCGAGAGCCAATCAGAAGCCGCTGTCGACTGGGCTGGCCTTCCGGAGTGCAACCGAAGCCACGTGTCCATGCTCACCCCACTCCCCATGCAAGTGGCCCTCTAAGGCTCAGTCCCCAAGTGTAACCTCACCTGCCTCACTTTGGCTGGTAATGGAAGTCACCAGACTCTAAAGAAAAGTGAAGCCGGGTGTGGTGGCCCACGCCTCTAATCCCAGTACATGGAAGGCTGAGACAGGAGGATCGCAGGTTCGAGGACAGCCTCAGCAACTTAGTGAGACTCTCAGCAACCTAGCGAGACCCTGTTTCAAAATAAAAATAAAATAGTGCTGAGGGTGTAGCTCAGAGGTAGAATGCCCCTGGGTTCAATCCCCAGTACCGCTAATAATAATAATAGTAGTAGTAGTAGTAGTAATAATAATAATAATAATAAATAATGATAATAATGATGATGATGATAATGTTCTGGCTGGTGAACCCCTGGTCATGATGTAGGTGCTGGTTGGGGCGGAGTGGCAATATTTTGCAAGGTCTCCTGTGTTCCCTTCATGGCAAGCCCTGTCGTGAGCTCTTCTGGGTGGCTCCTGCCTCAGCTCTCAGCTCACAGGTTGAGAAACATTTAGTTCTTTTTACTCTTTTTAGGCACCAGCAAACTGTACAGCCTCTGAGTCTGCTCAATTCAGCCTGCCCTCCCTCCCTCTCTCCCCCCTTCTCTTCCTCCTTCCCTTTCTTCTAATGAACACAGGGGCTTTCTACGTCGAAGCTATACGTATCCCAGTCCTATTTTATTTTTTATTTTGAAACGGGGTCTCGCTAAGTTGCTGAGGCTGGTCTAGTTCCTGGGGTCCTCCTGTCTCAGCCTCCCAAGTACTGGGGTCACAGGAGTGTGCCACCACGCCCGGCCAGACTGCCTTTTTTTTTTTTTTTTTTTTTTTGCGGTACCGGGGATTGAACCCAGGGACGTTCTACCTCTGCGCTATACCCCCGGCCCTATTTTTTATCCTTTATTTTGAAACAGGGTCTCACTAAGTTGCGGAAGGCCTCACTAAGTAGCTGAGGCTGGCTGCGAATCTGGATCCTCCGGTCTTGGCCTCCCAAGTACTGGGATGACAAGCGTGCGCCACCACGCCCGGCCAGACTGCCTTTCTTTACAGAAGTCCCCTTGCTGAGAAGCACTTTCATACATTGCTTCCATTCTGAGCTACAGACAAGTGGGAAATGTAGCCTTCCTCTACTCTGCCATCTTTAGACAATCAAAAATGAATTTCTTAAAGTATGTAGTACTCACAAAAGTATGAAGGTCATTACTTTCAAAACATAGAACTATGGCTTTATTCTTTTCAAAGAAAAAGACTTAAAAGTAAAACAAAGCCGGGAGTGGTGGCGCATGCTTGTAATCCCAGTACTTTGGGAGGCGGAGACCGGAGGATCCGGGTTTGCGGCCAGCCTCAGCTTTCTCTCTCTCTGTCTCTCTCTCTGTCTCTGTCTCTCTCTCTCTCTACTTAGTGAGGCCCTCTGCAACTTCGTGAGACCCGGTTTCAAAATAAAGTATAAAAAATAGGGCCGGGGGCGTAGCGAGGAGGTAGAATGCCCCTGCGTTCAATCCCTGGTACTACAAAAAAAAAAAAAAAAAGTAAAACAAACATTAAGATTTAACTCAGTATCCTGCTTTTCCTGAAATCTAGTGAAGAGCTTCCTTATTTATTTATTTATTGTTTATTTGTTGTTTGTTTATTGCACTGGGGATTGAACCCAGGGGTGTTCTACCTCTGGGCTACACTTTCGGCCTTATTTTATTATATTAATGTTGAAACAGGGTCTCACTGAATTGCTGAGGGTCCTGCTAAGTTGCTGAGGCTGGCCTCAAACCTGTTATCCTCCTGTCTCGGCCTCCCAAGTACTGGGATTCCAGGCGTGCACCACCGCACCCAGCTTAGTTAAGAGTTTATTTATACAAGCACCTCAGCTGAATGTAACCAAGAGACTTTTTTTTCTTACTGCTCTGGATTGACTTGAAAAATATCTCTGTACTGAGAGTCCCGTGCCAAGATTCCTTCTTAGGCTCCTGGGCATGACCCCCTCGCCGCATGGGGACAGACTTTAAAAGCTGTGCCGTGTACCCCGCTCTGCAGCCAGGGAAGAGCGTTTGTAGTATGGTCACTTCTGGTTCTTCCCAGAACTCCCCAGTGTCAGTCTGCAGTCCTGAAAGCTCTGTTACCCCTTTCCTTCCCAGGTGGTCATCGGGGACAAGGTGGTTCTGAACCCCGTCAATGCCGGCCAGCCCCTCCATGCCAGCACCCATCAGCTGGTGGATAACCCGGGCTGCAACGAGGTAAGAGAACCGGGCCGTGGCTCGTGGGCAGGGCGCACTGCAGGAGCAGGTGCACGCTGAGAGTGATTTCAGCAGTGACTCGGAGCATGGGGCCCTTTCTGTGGGTGAAGACCCAGAGACCCGGAGTAGCAGCTGCCGCATACGGCCATGCAAGGCTGTGCAGTGGGAGGTGGGCGGGGCCGCTAACTCACCCCAGCGCTCAGTTTGCTAAACCCTGCATCCCTGATGGACCCTTTTCTAATGTATTCAGTCTGGGAGGGCCTCTTTTGCCATGTTTATTTATTTTTTTTCTGGCCATAGGACACCTTTTTTCTTATTCTTTTTTGGTACTGGGGATTAAACTAAGGGTGTGTGTGTGTGTGTGTGTGTGTGTGTGTGTGTGTGTGTTTTACTGGGGCTTGAACCCAGGAGCATTCTACCTCTTAGTTATACCCCCAGCCTTATTTTCTATTTTGAAATAGGGTCTCACTAAGTTGTGGAGGGTCTCATTAAGTTGCTGAGGCTGTCTTCAAACACACACTCCTCCCATCTCAGCCTCCTAAGTACTGGGATTACAGGTGTGCACCACCGTGCCTGGTTTGAACCAAGGGGCATTCTACCTCCAAGCTATACCCCCAGCCCCTTTTATTTTTTTTTATTTTGAAACAGCATTTCACTAAGTTGCTGAGGGTCTTGCTCAGTTGCTGAGGCTGGCCTTCAACCTGCAATCCCCCTGTCTCAGCCTCCCAAGTGTTGGGATTACAGGTGTGCACCACCACGCCCTGCTCTGACACCTTTTTCTAGTTAGCTTCCTTAAAAGAGAAGCTTCCTTTTTCTAATTTCTTTTTTTTTTTTTTGTGGTACGTGGCTTATATTTAGTGCACAAAGAATGGCTTCTTCTTCTTCTTCTTCTTCTTCTTCTTATTATTATTATTATTATTATTAT
>PVJS01042038.1:0-17686 GCA_004027185.1 Glis glis | reverse complement strand
GGGCGAGGCTCCTCCCCCTGCATGATTGACATCAGTAGTCCTTTACACCCCTGGACCTGAAACAGGGGCGCCACAGCCTGCTTCCTAAGCTGGGCGGGGTCCCAGGCGTGGGGGGTTAGGCTTAAGTCCCAGGATGTAGCTGTATCTCGGCATCTCCCGGTTTCCGTGCCGTGTGCATGCTTAAGCCCACTGCACAAGCCCGAGGACCGAGGGGAGGGAAGCCCGTGCGCTCAGCAGACGGAGCTGCAGGAGGAGAAGGACCTCGGGCAGAGGAGACCCTGACCCAGGCAGCTCACTGCTGCCTCTCTCCGCCTGCCCCTGCGTGTCATCATTCACTCTGCTTCTTCTTCAGCTCTTTCTCCTAAATGTTCTAATTAAATATTGAGGATATACAAAAAGTTATTAAGGGATAACATTATATGCTTTCTTCTTGCTGTTGGCATTTCATTTGACAGATTTTTGAGATTCATCCAAATTGTTGGGTGTAGCTCTAATTCACTGCTATAAAATAGTTCATCATAGGACCGTGACATAATTTACACATCCTGCCTGTCGCTGATTGTCATTTTGACTTATTTCTATTTTTTCCCATTACAAACAGTGCTTCTATGAACTTTCCTGTATGTACTACCTAGAACATGTGTTTATACCGAGGAGCAGAATTGCTGGCTTGTAGAGTACCTTTAATTCTATTTGCAAATGCCAACTTGTGCTTCAGGGTGATTGTACTAATTTCTACTCTTCCTAGCATTGCATTACTGTTCCAGTTGCTTCACATCTTTAACTTTGTTGGGATATAATTTTTCCAGTCTAGTGGTATGAAGTATGAACTGATTTTTCAAATTTAAACTTCCCCGGTTACTGATAATGCTGAATATCTTTTCATGACTCCTGGCTACAGGTTTTGCTTCTGTGAAGTTCATGTTCATAGAAAGGCATGGTGGCCTACCTGTAATCACAGTATTTGGGAGGCTAAGACAAGAGGATGGTAGGTTTGAGACCAGCCTCAGCAACTGAGCAAGACTCTCAGAAACCTAGTGACAACACTGTTTCAAAACAAAGTGGGGAGGATGTAGCTTGGAGTTAGGAGGCCCCTGGGTTTAATCCTCAGTACCAAAAAAAAAAAAAATTACTCTTGTCCTTATATCTATTGCAAATATCGTTTTCTACTTCACAGCTGGTTTTTCTACTCAGTTCTTAACTTCAAATGGAATGAAAAATTTTCTTTGTTTATGTTATGCTTGTATATTTTAAAATACTTTCCTAATAACTTTTTTTGTGTGTGTGGTACTGGGGATTGAACCCATGGGCATTCTACCTCCAAGCTTTTCCACCAGCATTTCTTATTTTTAGGTTTGAGAATCTTACTAATTTGCTGAGGCTGTCCTGGAACCTGCAATCCTCTTGTATCAGCCTCCCAAGTAACAGGATTATAGGCATGTACTACCATGCTTGGTTCTTATTATTTGTTCTGAAACAGGGCCTCACTGAGTTGCTGAGGGCCTTGTTATGTTTCTGAGGCTGGCCTTGAACCTGCAATCCTCCTGTCTCAGCCTCTGAAATAGTGAGATTACAGGTGTTTGCCACCATGCCCAGTTTCTAATAACTTGTTTGCTCTGACTGATCGATTAATTCATTGAGTGTACTGGGGATTAGAGCCCAGACTGTTCTACCACTGGGCTCCACCCCAGCCCTTTTATTTTTTTGTTTGAAATGGTCTCGCTAAGTTACCTTCTGCTAGATTCTGACCTGAGATCCTCCTGTCTCAGCCTCCCAACACTGCAATTACAGGCGTGTGCCACCACCCCCGGCTATGTTTGCTTTTAAATGTCTTTAATCCATCTGCATTTCATCTTTTATCTAGGGTGACATACAAGTCAAATGTAATTGCTACCCACCAGGTAACGAAGTGTTCCTGGAAAGCGTGTTGAAAGTCTCTTCTTTCTCCATCCCTCTGCAATGCCAGTTGTGTAACGCAGGTAGGTGTGGGTGTCGAGGAAGCAATAAATCATGTTCCTCTATCTACTCCACACACTCAATGCCAAAGCGCGTTTTCCTTCTCTCACACGACAGTCAATACGGAATATGTCTGTGACCTTAGATGCCTGTGGGCTTGTCCCTACACACACATTCAACAATGCTACAGCGGACGGCAGCTTCGGTGGCCTCCCTGTCTGGAGAGCTCAGTCCCCGTGATTGCCCCCTGGAGCGGCTGCTTTTCCTGCTCTAGCAAGTCCTTACCTATCGCCTCTGCAAACATTCCTTTGACTCTGTTTCCTCCCTTCCTTCTCCTCAATGTTCGAGGTCTTTGGGGGTGAATTCTGATCTCGACTTCTTTTGGCTCTTCCTCCTGGTACCTAGCTTCCTTGTGTGTTTTGTGATTTCGGACTGTGAACACATATTTCTGGAAATCTTCAGTGTGGAAATTTTGTGAGCCCTCTTGGTTGAAAGTGGTTTCTCTCTAGCAGCTTTGAATTTGCTTCCGGTGGTCCTGGATGGACACCTGAGAGACGGCTGGCTTGTTGTTGGATTATTGGAGAGGGTTTTTCCTTCTCAACTCGGTACCCAGACTCAAAGAAGGCAGATTTTCCCGCGTCATGGGTGTGTAGATTTGTCTCTATTGCACGCTCTATCCACCAGTGAGACTTTTCAGATGTCAGCTTCATGCAGGGCTGGGGGGACGGGGATTCCCTAATAAACTTCCTACCTAGAGAAGATGTTGGGTTTATCTTGAGCTTCATCACTCTGGGAGGTTATTACAATAGCAGCTCAAATTTGCCAAGTTTAGCCTGGTGAGGTGGTGCACGCTTGTAATCCCAGTACTTTGGAGGCTGAGAGGATCACAGGTTCACAGCCAGCCTCAGCTACTTAACGAGAGCCACTCTCAGCAACTTAGTGAGACCCTGTTTCCAGATAAAAAATCAAAAGGGCTGTAGCTCAGAGGTAGAATGTCCTTGGGGACATTCCAAGTACCAGAGAGAAAAAAAAACCTCAATAAAAACAAAAAACAAAACAAAACAACAACCCCCCAAAACAAAACAAAACAAAAACAAAAACTTGCCAAGTTTGGCAAATGTCTTCTGGGTAACCCAGCTTAAAAGCTGTCCTTATTTTTCTGGGTTCCCATATTATTGAGATTTAGGTTCATATATCCTACTAAATTATCTGTTCACTAATGCGCTCTGAAAGGGGCTTTCATAATTTACGCAGCGTGTTGGGATGCTGTGGTTGGCAGGGCACCTGCTCTGCCATTTTTATTCTTTTGTTCAATACGGTGTCTTCAGAGAGTGCCCTCTGTGCCAGGGTCCATCGCCGTTGCCGGGGGTGCAGGACGGGTGAGATGCGCTCTGTGCGGCGGGAGTTCTCTGCCCACAGCAGCCAATAAGATAGGTCACAAAAATGCACAGCTCGCCTGCTTCGCCCGGGAGTGAGGCTTCGGATCTTGAAGAAGTGAGGTCCGGCGCTTTGGGCCATTAGAGACCGGTGAGTCCAGGTGTGTGCAGAGTTACCCAGGCGAGGGTGCTGAGCACGGTCATGCAAGGCGGGTTCTGCACTCGCAGGCCCTGGCCGGGGTCGGTGGTGCTGGGACTCAGCCTGGGCTGCGCTTTCTTAGCTGTCACCTCGGCGCCTGGAAGCACGTGTCCGGGGGATGGGACAGCTTTTGCACCTTTGCACAGAGCCAGCGTGTAGATGATGAGGCCAGGGATGTGGCGGAGCTAAGGGAGTGAGGGGCTCGCCGGCCGCCAGGGAGCTGGGACTGAGGGGGGGGGGTAGAAGCAATAAAATTTGGTAGAAAGGAGACAAAAAGGAAGTACAAGGAGACCATAATTTTAATCTGAAAGTCTAGTTCTAGAGTTGCTCATAACCTTCCTTTCCAAACATGTCCCTCCCAAATTTCTGGGAAATCTACACTCCCAATTTTTTCCCCCTATGTACGGTGGCTTGAACCCAGGGGCACTCTAACAATGAGCTGCATCCCAAGCCCTTTTATGTTTCTTTCTTTTTTTTTTTTTTGCGATACCGGGGATTGAACCCAGGGGCATTCTACCTCTGAGCTACACCCTCAGCCCTATTTTTTATTCTTTATTTTGAAACAGGGTCTCACTAAGTTGCAGAAGGCCTCACTAAGTAGCCGAGGCTGGTCACGAACCTGCGACCCTCCTGTCTCGGCCTCCCAAGTACTGGGATTACAAGTGTGTGCCACCACGCCTGGCTTTCTTCCTTGTCTTTTATCTATAAGCAAGACATGGAGGATAATAATTAGTTTGGGCAGGTGGAGATGCCCTCCAGGTACCCTGTCTGAGTCAAATGCAGTGGTGTGTAATTGTACAATAAAATTTGGGGTGTCAAATCTCCTCTTATATCCTGGCTTCCCAATGATTTGGAAGCCTCCATGGCCCAGGGAGTGACTCATTGATTCTCCAGCCCAGGGGACCCTGGACAAGGCTGTTACTAGCTCCTAAGGAGACTTTATGTAAATTAGAGTAGATGCCTCCTGTTGGCCAAGGAGGGAAAGAAGGCTTCAGTGGAGAGGGTCTATGATGAGATTGGAGAAGAAACGCTGCCTGGCCTGGGGTTGATGAGTCTGGGGTTCCCTAGAAGGGGGCGGAGTTGGTCCAAGCAGCTTCCAGAAGAAGACATGCTGTGTTCTGGGTGTGGTGGGAGGGGTGGTGCCGAATGGGCTCTGGGGTTGGGCCAATCCATTTTCTCACCGCAGTGAGGTGGGTAGAGTCGCACACCTGAGATGCCGGAGGTCTGGCCCTGGCAGGTGTCTGAGACCACCGAGGACCCAGTACCATTCAGGGATGGGGATCTTGATGTTGGGGTGGTGATCTGAGGAGTTGGCAGCTCCATGAGTATGTGCATCATGAAGAGCTTACAGATGGGGGTGTTGGGGTCCCTGGGCTGGGCCAAAGTCAGCTTCAAGCCTTTCTGTCAATACAGATACAGCTGGCCCCTGGAGTTCCCACTGGAGTGGAGCCCAGCCCTCAGTCGCATCGGAGATGGTGACTCATTGTCTGACACAGTGGACCTGACTCTGTGCTCTCTTTTCTGTTCAATCAACTGATCTATTTCTATGCCACTACAAAGATGTCTTATTGATACATACACACACAGGTATGTGTGTGTGTGTGTGTGTGTGTGTGTGTGTCTATGGTTCTGTAGATTGAACCCAGGGACACTCTGCCACTGAGCTATACCCCTAGTCCTTTTTATTTTGAAACAGGGTCCAGCTAAGTTGCCTAGGCTGACCTCAAACTTGCAATCCTCCTGACTCAGCTTCCCAAGTACTGGGATTACACATGTGTGACACTGTGACCAGCTAATTGTTATATTTTTATAATTATCTTTCATATATGGTAACACAAATCTCCCCCTTGGAGATACCAGATAGAGTATCTTAGCTATTATTGGCCTTCTACTTTGCTTATTTTTATTTTTTGTGGTGCTGGGGATTAAACCAAGGGGCATTCTACCTCAGTGCTACACCCCTGGCCCTATTTTATTTATTATTTGGAAACAAGGTCTCACTAAGTTGCTGAGGCTGGCTTTGAACCTGCGATCCTCCTATCTCAGCCTCCTAATTACTGGGATTATAGGCATGTACCACCATGCCTGGCTGGTCTTCTACTTTAAAATATACATTCGAGAGTCAGCTTATTAAATTCTACAAAATAACTTTTGGAACTTTGGTTTTGCATTGATTCTATAGATCAACTTGTGGAGAGTTGAATCCTCCAATCCATGAACATGGTTTATCTCTCCATTTATTGAGTTCTTCTTCAATGTCTTTGGATAACATGTTATCATTTTCACCATGTATGTAGTCAGCCTCCATAAAAAGGTGATGATGATTTTCACATCATTTTTCATAGAAGAAAAAATTAAAAACAGAATTATTCAGCCAGGCATGGTGACACACGCCTGTAATCCCACTCCTTGGGAGGCTGAGACAGGAGGATCACAGATTTGAGGCCAGCCTCAGCAATTTAGCAAGACCCTCAGCAACTTAGCAAGACCCTGTTTCAAAGTAAAAAATAAAATAGGGCTGGGGGTTGAGTTCAGAGGTAGAATGCCCTTGGGTTCAATCCTCAGTATGAAAAACAAAACAAAACAAAAACAATAAAAACCCAGAATTATTCCAAGCATGGTGAATTAAGTATCAAGCAGAAATAAAGATGAAGCAAACCTGAAGTTCTGATCATAAAGAAGTTGTTTCCTTCTCTGCATTTTTTTTCTATTTTATTTTGAACAAGAAAGTGAAACTCCATGTCTCTCACATCCTGGTTGTTTTCTGGTATTAGTCATTGTGCTAATCACTTCATAAGCTTCACATTTAATCCTTGCAAGGTATTATTATCCTCTTTCACACACGAGGAACCAGGCTCGGGAAGGTTAAGAAACAGCCAAGATCACTGAGCTGGTTGGATGTGGCCCCAGGTGGGACCAATTCCACACCTAGGCCCCAACCACAGCCCTGTCCTGCTGCGGCTATCATTGTTCTTGGACAGAGACCAGCATAAATAGAGTAGAAGTAGCTATTACAACACAAAGAAAGCTTCCAAGCTGAAAAGATACCCAGCTGTGTAGACCAACAGGACTCACTGCAATGCAGGCAAAATTTATAAAAACAGAACAGATAGGAAAAACACCCTTTCCCTATACTCACACCATAGCTCACTTCTGATGGTGTTTTGCAGTGCCCCCTCCCCCAACCAGTTCTCCAACTGTCCAGATTCCAATTGGGTGCCCTACAATTTGTTTTTTTGGTACTGAGGATTGAACCCAGGGACATTCTACCTCTGAACTAAACCCCCAGCCCTATTTTATTTTTATTTTGAAACAGGGTCTCAGCTGGGCGTGGTGGTGCACACTTGTAATACCAGTACTTGGGAGGCTGAGAGAGGAGGATCGCAGGTTTCAAGGACAGCCTCAATAAGTAGTGAGACTCTCATCAACCTAGCGAGACCTGTTTCAAAATAAAAATAAAAAAATAGGGCAAACCCCCCCCCACAAAAAACCAGGGTCTCACTAGGTTGATGAAAGTCTCATTACTTATTGAGGCTGTCCTCGAACCTGAAATTCTCCTGTCTTAGCCTCCCAAGTACTGGTATTACAAGTGTGCACCACCACGCCTGGCTATGGGTGTCCCACAATTTAGCCGAATCCTGATGCTCTTTCCCTGGAGGTAGCACCAGATCCCACAGGCCCAGGGCTCGGCCCCACAAGACCCCCCCCCCCCAGATACCAACTGTAAATAGCGGGTCCCTGGGTTGCCTACACACTGCCTGACTTGGCTACAATCGGGGGTTCTCACAAACCCCTCCATTAGGTTTGATAATTTGCTGTGGCATCTCACAGCGGAGGGAAACACTTATGCTTACTGGTTCATTACAAAGGATATGATAAAGGATGCGGATGAACGTCAGGTGAAGAGGTGAAGGGTCCTGTGTGCAGGGACTTCTGTCCCTGTGGAGTTGGGGTGCACTACCTTCTGACTCATGGGTGTTCTCAGAGGCCGAACCCCATATTTTGTTTTTTTGTTTTTGAGGTACCGGGGATTGAACCCAGGGGTGTTTTACCTCCGAGCTACACCCCTGGCCCTATTTTTTATACTTTATTTTGAAACTGGTTTCACTAAGTTGCAGAGGGCCTCACTAAGTAGCTGAGGCTGGCCGCGAACCCGGATCCTCCGGTCTCAGCCTCCCAAGTACTGGGATGACAAGCGTGTGCCACCGCGCCCGGCTGAACCCCATGTTTTGTAGAGACTTCATCACACGGGCATGAACAATGATCAACTCAATCTTTAGCTCTGCTCTCCTCCCTAGAGGCTGGGTGTGTGTGAAGCTGAAAGTTGCACGCTTCTTTCTTGCCTCCGGGAATAAAGCCTTCCTAGGTCCAGGGTACGCAGCTGGCCCTCTGTGGATTCATTCTCAAGTGAGATGCACCACACCATATCAAAGGTATTTCTAGCCGGGCGTGGTGGCCCACGCCTGTAACCCTAGTACTTGGGAGGCTGAGACAGGAGGATTGCAGGTTTGAGTACAACCTCAGAAACCTAGTGATACCCTGTTTCAAGAAAAAGGGGGGACTGGGGGTGTCTAGGAGGCAGAATGTCCCTGGGCTCAATCCGCAGTAACACACACACACACACACACACACACACACACACACATATGCACATACACAAGGTATTTCTAGGTAACTGGCCTGTGCAGGGGAGAATCCAGTTGGGGAAACAGATACGAGTTCACAGGAGCATAGGAAAGCTTGCATCGACTCACGAGCTACTTAGAAAAACAAACTTAATCTTTCATTCCTAAGGATAGAAAAATCACCACAACACAAAGAATACTCACGGTGTGAAAGAGGAAGAATGAAATAACACCCAGAAGAGCCAGTGGCCCCAGGAGAAAAGGAGAAAGCGCAGGAACCAGAAGAAAACTGCTTTCTCAAAAGGAATCAATAGGGGTTTCCAGAAAAAAATATTTTGGTGGAAAAATTTCATGTAATAGAATAAGAATCTGGGGTTACGTTATTTAGCAATCTATATGACTTTGTATTATGCAGTAAATATAAAAGCCATAGGCTTCTTTTTCCCACCCTTTTCCTTCTTTCTTTCTTTGATTGAACCCAGGGGCATTCTGCTTCTGAGCTATACCCCTAGCCCTTTATTTTATTTATTTATTTATTTTTTTTTGCGGTACCGGGGATTGAATGCAGGGGCGTTCTACCTCCGCGCTACGCCCCCGGCCCTATTTTTTATACTTTAGTTTGAAACCGGGTCTCACAAAGTTGCGGAGGGCCTCACTAAGGAGAGCGAGAGAGAGAGAGAGAGAGAGACAGAGAGAGAGAGACAGAGAGAGAGAGCTGAGGCTGGCCGCGAACCCAGATCCTCTGGGTCTCCGCCTCCCAAAGTACTGGGATTACAAGCATGCGCCACCACGCCCGGCATATTTTTTATTTTGAAACAAGATCTTGCTAAATTGTTGAGGCTGGCCTTGAACCTGCGATCCTCCTATCTCAGCCTCCCAAGGTGCATGCGTGGATTGGGATTACAGGCATGTACCATCGCACCTGGCTTCATGGGTTTCTTTTCTTAATAAGAGGACCTTCCTCCCCAAAAGCAACTAGAGACTTCAGATAAAACAAAAATATGATAAAGTCATGATCCGGGAAGAAAGCCCTTTCAAATGTGGCGTGATTTTTAGCAAATGAGGGAGTTAAAGTGTCTTAGCATGTTTAGTTCATTCAAAATACCATAGACAGGGTGGCTTAAACCACAAAAGTTCATTTGTCGGGCCGGGCGTGGTGGCGCACACTTGTAATCCCAGTACTTTGGGAGGCGGAGACCGGAGGATCCGGGTTCGCAGTGGCCAACCTCAGGGCGCGATCTCTCTCTCTCTCTCTCTCTCTCTCTCTCTCTCTACCTAGTGAGGCCCTCCACAACTTCGTGAGACCCGGTTTCAAAATAAAGCATAAAAAAATAGGGCCGGGGGCGTAGCGCGGAGGTAGAATGCCCCTGCGTTCAATCTCCGGTACCGCAAAAAAAAAAAGAAAAAAAAAGTTCATTTGTCATACAGTGCCAGAGAGTGGGAAGCTCCCACATCAAGGTAACAGCAGACTCAGTGTCTAGCGAGGGCTTCTTTCCTGGTTCACACATGGCCATCTTTTTGCTGGGTCCTCACATAGTAGAAGGGATAATGGAACTCTCCGTAGTCCCTCTCCCCTCTCCCCTGTCGCCTCTTCCCTCCTCCTCCCCCCCTCTTTGTTTGTGGTACTGGGGTTTGAACCCAGGGGCATTCTACCTCCAAGCAATACCTCCAGCCCTTTTTATTTTTTGAAACAGGCTCTCACTAAGTTGCCAAGGGTCTCACTAAGTTGCCGAGGCTGGCCTCAAACCCGCGATCCTCCTGTCTTAGCCTCTCTCAAGTACTGAAATTACAGGTGTGCACCACCATGCCTGGCTCTGCAGTCTCTTTTAGAAGAGCCCGAATCAATTCTCAGGGTCTCTACCTTCACGATCTAATAACCTCCCAAAGATCTCGCTTACAAACACTATCACACTGGGGATTGGGTTTTGACATATGAATAAGGGGTGGGGGGGCAAATATTCAGTCTCTAGCAAAAAGAAAAGAAGAATATATTTGACTTTGATTCTAAAATATCCTGAAAGAGACTCGAGGTTGTGACCTTGGACCATTGGATAAAGAAATGTTGTCTTAGCAACTTTCTGCCGTGTAGCTAACAATAATAGTGTTGCTATGTAACTATGGCATTATGTGAACCCTGTGTTTCAGTTTTCAATTGTCTATAATAAACCCATAAGCAAAGCCTGGAGATTTAATTACGGTTCCAGAGCAATGTGTCAGCGCTTTACCTACAATAGAAAAGCAAAGATCTAACCCAAGGTGGGACTGGAGCTGGAGGGAAGGGTAGGGACGTTGTTACCATCTCACGGGACGGGGCGGTCAGAGCGACCATCGGAAACCGAACAAAGGGAGGCTTAGGCTCGTGCTTAGGAGTTGCAAAGGTAGTGAAAAGAAGAGCCAAAAGAATAAGAGAACTACCAACCCTTAGAAGGAAGATGCGGAGAGGGGAGAGGAGTGGGGAGCAGAACGAAGGAGAGTTAAGTCTCTATCATTGCAGGGACTCAGCGGACGGTGTCCGAGTCAGTGTTTAGGTAACAGGACTGGGAGCCATTGTTAGATGCTGGAAGTATGGGAGTACAGGAAGGTGCATCGAGAGAGGGAATGCGGGGGGGAAAGGAGTGCTCGTTGTTTATTATAAACTTTTTGGAACTATTTAATTAAAAAAACACCATGTGCCTGCATTAGTTTGATGAAAATATTAAAAAAAAATAGCCAGATGGAGCTGGCTTCTTGGGAGGCTGAGACAGGAGGATCACAGGTTCGAGGTCAGCCTCATCAAGTAGTGAGACTCTCATCAACCTAGCGAGACCCTGTTTCAAAAACAAAACAAAACAAAACAAAACAAAACAAAACAAAACAAAACTAGGGCTGGGATTAGAATACCCCTGGGTTCAATCCCCAGTACCTCCCCAAAATGTGTATATATATATATATATATATATATGTGTGTGTGTGTGTGTGTGTGTGTGTGTGTGTGTATAAATGTAATTTTAGTGCTTCTTCCTAGGAAGAAGCATTAATATAATAAATAAAAGAAGAAGCACTAATAAAATAAAAAAGTAAGCTGGGTGTGGTGGTGCATGTCTGTAATCCTAGTACGGGGAGGCTGAGACAGGAGGATCACAGGTTTGAGGCCAGCCTCAGCAATTTAGAGAGACTCTGTTTCAAAATAAAATGTAAATTAGGGCTGGGGGTGTAGTTTGGAGATAGAATGCCTCTGTGTTCAATCCCCATTACCACCAGAAATAAATAAATAAAATAAAAAAGTAAAAATAATTCGTAACATAATGAATGCATCTTATTTCCTATTTTTTGTGCTTTTGCGCAGTCTGAATTTTCTGTAACGAGGATGGGTTACTTTTTATAATCAACAACAGAAAAGATAAAGAAAAATAAAAAATGACTTCTGATTCTCAGGCTGTGGAGCAGGGGAAGGGCCTGGGGCCCGTCTGTTCTGTTCGCCTTGTTTCTCCGGTGCCGGGCAGCCTGGCCCTGGCAGGTACAGTGTGAGCTGAAGGCAGGAGGACAGACCCTGGGAGGGGGCCCTTGGAAGAAAGGGGGGCAGAGGTGGCCTCATCTCAACTGGGTTGGTTGGAGACATGGGCCCTTTCCGGGGTCTCTGGGTCCTCCGAGCTGGATTCGGGGTGCTGGCTCTTGCAGAGGACCCTCACGGGTTCCTGGTGTCTGTGTCTGCCGTGGCCTATGCACTGGTCCACGGTGTTGTTTGAAGAGCCCAGAGGATGCGGGACGAGCTGGTGGGGCGCATGTGGGTGATGCACGGGCCACTGTGGCAGTAAAGGTCACGGGCCCGGGGAGGGGCGAGGTCACGACCTGCTCTCTCTCATGGAAGGCAAGCAGGGAGACCCTGCCAGGAGGCAGGGAGGAGCTTGGTATGTGTTCTGCACATTACGAATGGTATGAAGCCCTGGGAAAAAAAATCCAGCACGCCTTGGGAGTGGATCGTCATTGTCTCCGCACAGTTCAGAGCAGGCGTGACCCCTGCCATCTGTCCCCTGAAGACACCCAGGCCTCAGCAGCTGGGAGTTCACCTACAATGTTCACGCTCACTTGCAGCTGCTGGGTTGACTGGCTCTATTCCATTATGGAAGGAGGGGTACCAGGAAGCTCCCTGTCTGGCCACTGGGGGTGCTGCTCTAATGTAAGGCTGGGGCACCATATAGCTTCTCTAGGGCTGGGTCAGAGCGACCCCAACTTGTGTGTGTGTGTGTGTGTGTGTGTGTGTGTGTGTGTGCTGGGGATCGAACCCAGGAGCACTCTCTCTCCGAGTTACACCCTCAGCTTTATTTTATTTTTATTTGGGAACATGGCCTCACTAAGTTGCTGAGAGCCTCACTAGGTTGCTGAGGCTGGCCTCAAACCTGCAATCCTCCTGTCTCAGCCTCCCAGGTACTGGGATTACAGACATGTTCCACCCCCCCCCCCCAGCTGCGACCCCACTATCGATCCCTCCTTAGTCTTCTAGTCTAATCTCAAGAGGGCAGTGATGTGTCTCTTGGCCCCGTGAGAGCAGTAGTTGAGGCCCGGGGTATGGGTGAGGGGTGGGGGGACATCTTCAGCTTTGAAAAGAGGTAGGAGAGCCCAAGCTGACCGGAGAGCCCGCCAGGGCCGTCACTCCCCAGCAGGGGGCAGCAGTATCACCTGAGGAGAGATGCGGGTGGGGGAGGGAGGGGGAAGAAGGGAGGTGGGCTTGGATGAAGGGGTCCCAGAAAGAGGATGCGGGAGAGTGTGGCGGGAGCTGGTGGACATGGAGGCCGGGGGGCAGTAAAATGTCTAGCTTCACGCCTCGGTCTTGGCAGGGGAGGTTCGCATGGTCTTCTCTGCCCGCTGCAGGGCTCATGGCTTCTGGGTGGCCACTGGGGGTCTCCACCCCTGCCCTGTAACACCTACTTTTGATGAAGAGTACCTTCTTCTAGTGCATTCTGAGTTTTTTTTTTTTTAATCTCAGGAAAGCCTGTTGGCTTTTCTTTCTTGATGGAAATGACCCTTTCTGAGACTTCCTTTTTTTTTTTTTTTGCAATGGGGATTGAACCCAGATGCAGTCTCCCTCTCAGCTCCACCCCCAGACATTTTTATTTTTAATTCTTTATTTTGAAACAGGGTCTCACTAAGTTGCAGAGGGCCTCACTAAGTAGCTGAGACTGGCTGTGAACCTGCGATCCTCCTGTCTCAGCCTCCCAAGTACTGGGATTACAAGTGTGTGCCACCATGCCCAGCTGACCTTTTTATTTTGTAACAGGGTCTTTTTAAGTTGCTGAGGCTGGCCTGGAACCTGCAATCCTCTTGTCTCAGCCTCCCAAGTACTGGGATTATATTTATGTGCCAGTGCACCTGACAAGACTTGTGTGTGTGTGTGTGTGTGTGTGTGTGTGTGGTGCTGGGCTTAAACCCAAGGGTGTTCTACCTCCCAGCTACACTCCCAGCCCCGTTTTATTTTATATTAATTAATTAATTAATTAATTAATTTTTGGCGGTACCAGGGATTGAGCCCAGGGGTATCCTACCTCTGGGCTATACCCCCAGCCCTATTTTTTATTCTTTATTTTGAAACAGGGCCTCACTAAGTAGCTGAGGCTGTCCGCGAACCTGTGATCCTCCTGTCTCAGCCTCCCAAGTGCTGATCCAGCTTGACTTCCTTCTTAATATTTAGAAACATCATCCATATTTGTGAATGCTTTGGTTTTTCATTTGTCTTGTTTGGGTGGATATGGAGGAAAGGGTTGCATTTCACATGTGGTTCATGGTATAAGACAGATATTTCAGCCGGGCACGGTGGCACACGCTTGTAATCCCAGTACTTGGGAGGCTAAAACAGGATTGCAGGTTCGCAGCCATCCTCAGCTACTTAGTGAGGCCCTCTGCAACTTAGTGAGACCCTGTTTCAAAATAAAGAATAAAATATAGGGCTGGGGGTGTAGCTCGGAGGTAGAATGCCCCTGGGTTCAATCCCCAGTACTGCAAAACAAACAAACAATCAATCAATCAATCAATCAATCAAAAAAACAAACAAACAAGACAGATATTTCATGCATGAAGACAGACTGCAGACGCAGATATGAGCACCAGAATGTAAGACTTCCTATAATTTGTAGGACTCTTGGGGAGGGCTTTGGATAAGGAGGTGGGTGGGGGTTGGAATCAGGACAGGAATGGAGGGAACAATGGCCACGGAGTCCCTGTTGACACTTAGGTAATAATTGCAATTTAGAAATTTTAATTTGCTGGGCATGGTGGCACATGCCTGTAATCTCAGTACTTGGGAGGTGAGACAGGAGGATTGAAGGTTTGAGGCCAGCCTCAGCAACCTAATGAGATCATATTTCAGAGTAAAAAATAGGACTGAGGGTGTAGCTCCGAGGTAGAATGATCCTGGGTTCAATCCCCTGTACCAAAAATAAATAAAGAAAATTTAATTTATAGATTCTAGTTGGGAGAAATATAGACGGATTTGAAGTATTTTGGAGGCAGGCCCTGGAAAAGTTCAAAGCGGTTGGAGATGGAGTTTATGAGATAGGGTCCCAAATGTCAGAGATGATACTCCCACATGGGAACCCTGAGCACTAGAAGCTGCCTTCGTTTGCTGAGGACGTCAGTTGTTATTTACGGGCTGTGCTGCCTTGAGCGATGGTAATGCGATGGTAACGGAGACCACGTTGCTCTCAAAGTCTTTGTGCGCATGTCCTTCTTTGTGTCGACACTGTGGCAGGCAGCGGCTCTCACAGGCTGGAGAATCTGCGAGCCAGAGTGGCCTGGATCTTCTCTGTCTTCTGGGCCATGACTCTGCCGTAGGGTCCTGGTGGGGGGACATGCAGTGACCGTTCGTGACAGTTAGAGGGGGACGACTGTGCAGTTGTTGGGTGGTTGATACTCGGATGGAGGCTGAAGGGAGTGACGGAGGAGGAAAACATCTCCAGCTTTCATGGAAGGAAGAGGGAAGCAGGGTCACCATGATGAAGGAGGCTTCTCAGAGCAAGTGGGCCTTGATACAGGAGGAGGCAGGAGTTGAGCCCAAGTGAGTCGGGATTATGGCTGATGTCTGACTTCTGGGCTGCTACCAAGAGGGAGCTAGAGATTGAGCATCCCTCTAGTATTAGTCTGGGGAGAGAGTCTTTACACCAGTTGGGATCTTTTGGGTTGCAAAAAACTTTTGGGGTGGTGGCATACACCTGTAATCCCAGCACTTGGGAGGCTGATTCAGGAGGATCGAAGGTTCAAGGCCAGCCTCAGCAATTTAGTGAGACCCTGTTTCAGAATAAAAAAGAAAATATAGCTGAGGGTGTAGCTTGGAGATAGAATGCCCCTGGGTTCAATCCCCAGTACCACAACAAAAAACCAGCCTAGAATAACTGATTTAAAGTGGATTATAAATAGAATAAATACAGGTTTATTATCTCACATAATGAGACAGCTAGTAAGAGGCTCAATTCAACCATGCTAATTTCTCTGCAATTCTTTTCTCCCCCCTCAAGAAGCAATAAGTATACCTCCTCCCAGGACAGCATCCAAAGTAACAAGGGAGGGCAGACAACTTTTTTTTTTTTTTTGGTGGTGGTACTGGAGATTGAATCTCAGGGCGCTCTACCACTGAGCTATATCCCTAGCCCCCCTTTTTTTTGCGGTACCAGGGATTGAACCCAGGGGTGTTTTACCTCCGAGCTACACCCCCGGCCCTATTTTTTATACTTTATTTTGAAACCAGTTCTCATGAAGTTGCAGAGGGCCTCACTAAGTAGCTGAGGCTGGCCGTGAACCCAGATTCTCCAGTCTCAGCCTCCCAAGTACTGGGATTACAAGCGAGCGCCACCACACCTGGCCCCTGGCCCTTTTATTATTTTTTTTTTGAGACAGGATTTCACTAAGTTGCCCAAGCTGGGCTTCTTCTTGTGATCCTCCTGCCTCAGCCGCCCAGGTAGCTGGGCTTGCAGGTGTGCACCACTGTGGCCGCCTGGTTCTTCCATCTTTTTCTTGCCAGGGCAGGAAATCTTTCTCTAGCTCCCCCAGAAGACGCTTCCTTGGCATTGCCTGAGAGAACTGGGTCCTATCGAGGCCACTTCTTGATGCAAGGGCGACTGGGAAGCCAAGTGTTTGGCATTCTCAGCCTCTGCTGGGGAAGGTGGGGTCAGCCAGGAAGAAGGAAGGGGGAGGGCATTGGTGGGTGTTATGGCTGCAAATCCAGGGGATGAAGGGACCAAAAGGTGGTGGCGTTTCTGCAGAGGAGAGACTAGGAGACTGGGTCCTTGAGGCTTGCAGGAGGAGGAGCAGGAGGAGCAGGAGGAGAAGGAAGAGGAGGAGGAGGAGGATGAGGACGAGGAGGAGGAGGAGTAGGAGGAGGAGGAGGGGAGCTCTGTTCTCATCCTTTAACCCTTTTTTTTTTGTGGTACTAGGGATTGAACCCAGGGGCATTCTACCTCTGAACTACATCCCCAGCCCTATTTTTTATTCTTTATTTTGAAAGAGGGTCTCACTAAGTTGCGGAGGGTCTCACTAAGTAGCTAAGGCTGACCTCGAACCTGCGATCCTCCTGTCTCAGCCTCCCAAGTACTGGAATTACAAGCGTGCGCCACCACGCCCAGCTCTAACCCTTTTTCTATATTGCATTTTTTTTTTACTATAACATGTTATTATGTCAGAGTCTTTCTATATTTTGGATGCTCTGTCTTTGTCAGTTATGTTTGTAACAAATATTTTCTCCTGGTGTGAAGCTTGCTTTTTAAATGGTGTCTTCTGATGAACATACTTTTTTGGGGGGGGTACTAGGGATTGAACACAGGGGCCCTCTACCTCTGAGTTACACCTCCAGTCCTTTTTTTTTAACTTTTTAAATTAAAAAGTTTTTTTGTGGTACTGGGGATTGAACCCAGAGGCATTCTACCTTTGAGCTACACCCCCAGACCGATTTTATTTCCTATTTTGAAACGGGGTCTCGCTAGGTTGTTGAGTCTCACTATTTGCTGAGGTTGTCCTCCAATCTGCGATCCTCCAGTCTCAGCCTCCCAAGTACTGGGATTACAGGATTGCACCACCCCGCCCAGCTTATTTTTTGTTTTGAAACAGGGTGTTGCTAAATTGCTGAGGCTGGTGGCCTCAAACCTGTGCTTCTCCTATCTCAGTCTCTAAAGTACTGGGATTATGGGTGTGCACCACTGTGCCCAGGCAATGAACATATATTTCAAATTTATTTTTCTCTCTCCCTTGAACCCTTATCTCTTGAAACAACAGAGAACAAAGCCATTCTCTCCTCTTCATAAAAGTCCTTTAACTAATGGGAGATAGTTTCTTTTTTTAAAAAAAAAATACGATTATTTAGCCGGGCGTGGTGGTGCATGTTTGTAATCCCAGTACTTGGGAAGCTGAGACAGGAGGATCGCAGGTTCGTGGCCAGCCTCAGCTACTTAGTGAGGCTCTCCACAACTTAGTGAGACCCAGTTTCAAAATAAAGAATAAAAAATAGGGCTGGGGATGTAGCTCGGAGGTAGAATGCCCCTGGGTTCAATCCCTAGTAACACATATGCGCA
>PVJS01042037.1:5289-17787 GCA_004027185.1 Glis glis | reverse complement strand
AAAAAAAAAAAAAAAAAAAAAAGAGTGAAAAGTCAGATGTCCCCCCTAATATGTGGAAGCTAGATAGAACGGGACTTAGAAGGGACTCCCAACAAAGAAGAAGAAAACTTTAGATGAACAAAGAAGGTGACCTAACTGAGGGAGTTGGGAGAGGGATGGAGGGAAAACACTATAGCACATGATGTATATACACAAACTTATAAGACTCAATTGCTATGCGGAGCATGAAAGGGAGGGAAGGGGGAGGGAATAGGGTGGGATTTGAGGGAGGGCTAAATGAGCAATGTGTGCATGTATGATGCTGCTACCCTAATGTGTATCAAAATGTAAAATTACAATGCACCAATAAATGAATATAAAAAAACAGTAAAAATAGCTCTAAAATACCTAGTTACATTACACTAAAAACACTGAAAAGCAAAGACAAATTCTTGAAGGCAGTCAGAGAAAAGCACCTATTATAGAAAGGAACAAAAGTAAGAATTACAGCAGATTATATCAGAAGCTATGCAAGTCAAAACACATAGGATGACAATTTCAAGGTGCTAACCAAAAAGTAACTATCAATCCAGAATCTAAACCCAGTGATAATAACTTTAAAAAGTGAAGGAGAACAATTTTTAAAATGAAGAAAAATTGAGAGGATATATTTTCAACAGAAAAAAATTAAAGAATTTCTTCGAAGTGATACTAGGCAGAAAGTTGAATCTACACAAAGAAATTAAGAGGTATAGAGATCAAATAAATGTAGGTAAAGACAATTATTTCTATTCATTTTTACTTATTCTAGATAATAACTGACTGTCTAAAGCAATAAAAAAGTCAATGTTTTTTGTGTTTATTGCATGTGTTAAAGTAAAATTCATGAGAATTCTTCAAGGGTTGAGGCCAGCAAGGAATTGAGAGTATCTTGTTGTAGGATACTTATACTTTATATGAAATTATGTAATATTTTTGAAGGGCAAGCTGTGATTAAAGATGTATATTTTAAAACCTAAGGAAATCAGTTAAAATCTTTAACAGAGATATAAAAACTATTCCAATAGTGGAGAGAAAATGGAATCATAAAAAAATTGTGTGTGTGTGTGTGTGTGTGTGTGTGTGTGTGTGTGTGTGGTGTGCCAGGGATTGAACCCAGGGGCATTCTACCTCCAAGCTACACCCCCAACCCTATTTTATTTTTTTAATTTGGAAACAGGGTTTTGCTAAATTGCTGAGAACCTCTTTAAGTTGCTGAGCCTGGCTTTGGACCTATGATCTTCCTGTCTCAGCCTCCCAAGTACTGAGATTACAGGGGTGCACCACCATGCCCAGCTAAAAATAATCTTTTAAAGGGGCAGAAAGAAAGAAACAATATAAAAAATGGAACAAATAGAAAGCTACTAGCAACATGATATATTTTTATCCAACTATATTAATAATTAAAATTAAATGTAAGTGATCTAAACACATCAATTAAAAGAACTTTTCAGATTGGATTAAGAAAACACATGAGCTTATTAAAAGATTCATCTTGAATAAGGATATATACATTGGTTGTAAGTAACAGGATGTGAAAAGATACATGAAAACAGTCAAAATAAACCCGGAGAGGGCTCTATTATATTACACAAAATAGATTTTAAAACAAGTATATCACTAGGGATGAAGATAAAGTGGTTGTGATAAAAAGATCAGTTCACAAGAAAACACAACTGTCTTAAATGGGAACATACCTAGCAATAATGCTTCAACATACATGAAGAAAAAAACTGATAAAAAATGCAGGTAAAAATAGACAAGTCCACATTAAAAAGATTTCAACAACCCTTCCAGTAATTGATAGAACAAATAAACACAAAATGAGTACAGATATGGGTGGCATAATATCTAATGATGAAAATCCAAATGTTTTTCCACTTGGATTGGGAAAAAGACACTTTTCCACCACTTTTTCTACTACTTGTATTCAACATCATACTGGAGGTCTTAGGCAATTCAGTAAAGAAAGGGAAAGAGATAAAAGGCATACAGATTGGAAAAGAAGAAATAAAGCTATCTCTTTTTGCAGAGAACATGGTTGTCTGTATAGAAAATCCCAAAGGATTAAAAATAAATACTAGTAGACTCATAAGTGAGCTTAGAAAGGATATAGGATACAAGTTCAATACAAAAAAATCAAATTTCTATATACCATCAATGAACAATTAGAAATTGCAATAAATAAATAAATGGTTTAGGAAAATAAACAACAGCTTTTCACAAGTGATCATTCTACTGATTAAAGAAGCTGAAATAGTACTCAATGTTTTGAATTTATAGACAAAAAGTATTAGAGTTAATAAAGTTTGGGAAAAAATTACTTCCTTCTTAGACAATGGATTAAACAAGATTTTGTTATTTTAGAACTATCTAATAAATTATTTCCCAGGGGAGAATGTTTCAAAACTAAGTTTCCTATATCAGCTGAAGAAACAGTAATGTTGACCTTCACTGTGTCATGTCCAACAGTATTTCCACCAATAAATGTTCATATCTTCATTTTCTACATATGAAATACTATAGAAGCAAATGTATACTGTTTTATTGTATTTCAAGGTGACTTGGCTCTAAAAAGCCAGTCCATGGCTAAGTTGTCTAGCATATCCTAGACAACGATGTAGCACTTATGTCAAACCTGCCCCTCCCATGTCCATAGGAGATATCACTAACCACAGCATCTTGGTTCTTCAGCCATTGACAAGGCTTAGAACCTTTCTCAGCACCACACCATCTGACAACCACTACCAGTCAAATGAATTAAAACCTATTTAATATCCTAGAGTTGCAAAACCAAGTTCAGATTCCTCTGGGAATTAAGTCTTCCACGATCTAACACACCCTGTCCTGCCCATTTGTCCAATGAAACTTTCTGTGCTCTTCTCTCTGCCTTTTCCAAATCTGTCTTTTCTTCCAGGCCCAGTTCAGTCTCTCCCTCAACCATAAAGCCTACCTCAATATTTGGGCCCATCATAGATATTTACTCTAGTGAGCTCCCACTCCACACATAATCAATACCACATGTGCTGCTTTGTATGCCCTCTTTTTGGTTCTTGAGTTATGGCTTCAGTTTCTCAAACTGATAGGTGTCCCATGCTACGAATACTATATGGTCCTCTCATTGCAGAACTGAAAGCAATAAGGAACTCAACTGCTACTTTAGGTGATTTTTCTGGCTAGGCATTGGCACGTACACTCCAAGGGAAACCTCGCTGTAGTAGCACACATTGGCCAAATAGCTGCATCCATCTCAAGTTACTCCTTTGAAAGCATCATAGTTTTTTCCCAGGAAGAGGTTTCCAGACTTTGTGCTGTGATGAGACCTCTGTAGAAATCCAGCAGACAATATGATAATATGCCAAAGTCATAATGACTCTTCACCCAGAGATCTAATGGGACTATAATTTTTCTAGTTCAGAATGGAGAATCACCCATGAAAGAACCCATCTTGATATAATGTAGAAACACCAGGCTAATTTTAGTAAGATCAGTGTCAGGCTTGGATAAGAAAGCCAAAAAGAGATTGGCTCTATGTGACAGCTAAATTCTAAGGCCAAACCAATGAGGAATTTTAACTCTTCTCTGTAGATGTTACCTAGATGTACACATGATCAAACAAGGATGATTGGAACTGTGAGACTTTTGTATTTACATAACTATAATCTGCAAAGTTAGAGCTTGTTTTAGAACATCTTTTGTCATCAGATGAAAGCTCATAATTATAGAAATCTGTGCTAGGATGCTGTTGTTTGAAACAGGTTATGTGAATCAAAAACTCACTTTCAACTCCTGCCATTTCTACTCTATCCACATTTTGAACTTCTATTTGTGAATCCCAGGTTCTGAAATATAGAAATATCATGACATCGCTGGGTATGGTGGTGCACGCCTGTAATTCCACTGGTAGGCTGAGACAGGAGGATCACAAGTTTGGAGCCAGGCTCAGCAACTTAGCAAGGCTCTCAGCAACTTGGCAAAACCCTGTTTCCAAATAAACAATAAAATAGGGCTGGAGTGTATCTCAGAGGTAGAATGTCCCTGGGTTCAATCCCCGGAACCTCCCTCTAAAAGAGAAAAGAAAAATAAAAAGGAAGGAAGGGAGGGAAGAAGAAAGGAAGGAAGACCATGACATCAGCTGGTTCCCTTTATTTATATAATGATTTTGAAGTGATCTATTTTTTAAAAAATTTGTAACACATTCTACCCAAATTTAAACTATTTTTAAAACCAAATTCAGTCATTGAGGCCCATAAAGAATCTAGTGTGTATATGCAAACAAATAAATAAAAGGGAGATGCCTAATAAAAAAGTTCCTACTGATTACATGTAAATAATGACCTACTGATATTTATTGTTCAATAAACATTCAAAACACTCTGGAATAATTTGTTCATATAGTTCTATATCATGCAATATTTTCTTTTCTGAGCAATTTCTCATATCTTCCAGGTTTTTTCATAGATATCTTCTGAATGGTCATTCTGCATCATTAAATATACTGGGGGGAGGATTGGAATGAAGTGAACCAGAATGTTAATAGTGATTAACTCTGAGTGGCAAATGTATGGTGACACTTATTTTTCATGTTTACTTTCAGCTTTACAAATTAAAAGGCACTCTTTAGTCTTGTATTTCACAATTATAATGTACTATTTTCATACTTGGAAAAGGAAAATTATTTTGAAAACTACTCTCACTCTTCAATGTCTGGAGCTGAGCTCCTTATAGGTGACCCTTTCCTATAATGGAGCTTTTTGAGATTACTTAGGATTTGGCAAAATTTCTAGTACTCCTTGTGGCGAGAATAAAGAGGAGGACAAGATCCTGGTCACTTTACTAAAAAAAACCAAGCACCTAGTACTTTAGCAGCACACGCACGTGCATGCACACAGACATACACTTACACTATAGCTTCTTTAAATATAAAATCAAAGTTTTTGGACAATTATGAATCAAGCGTTTTCTTAAAACCTCCTTAAACAAATAACGCATGCTACCTCTCTTCACTTTATAACTACCTTTTTTCTTTCATTTTACAAACTTCTCATTACTTTTCCTCTGCTTACTCTTTGATGACAGAGAAAAATTATAATATCTGTCCTAGGTTTACTTGACCAAAATATGGCATTATTTTATATTTATATTCTCAGAAGTTTAACAAAAGCCAACTTTTTTCCAACCTTTTAATAACATCATGCAGAACTCGGAGAGAAAGATAAATAAGTAGGGAAGTAGGGAAGTCTCCCACAGTTTGCAAGTTTCTTGGAAAAATATAAAAGCAATATTCGTAGACCTTACACTTTTGTTCATAAGCCTCAGAAATTATTATTCAAATAACAGTGTGCAAATTCTAGGTTTAAAAACCCATCTGAACTTTTAAATTATTTTCATGCTTTAGGTCATTTGTAATTTGTATTCACTTTACTAACATAAAAGTTTTGTCAAACAGTGATCTTCATTTTGAATAACAGAAAACAACAAAAATAGCTTAATTTTTATTTCACTATATTGACTTCACCCCTTTTATGCATAAACACAAAATATATGCTAAGTCTAAGGTTAGGGAAAAGGACGTTGATCTCTTTGTCCAAAGAAATCTTTCCAGTTCTGTGTCTTTCTCTGGTTGCCTGTTCCACCCCTGAGTTTATGATTTAGTTTATAATTTCTCTGCTAACAGCAGAACCTGCAGCTTTTTGAATGATCACAGTAATCCCCTAGAGCCATTGTTTACAATGATTTTTTTCTTAATTCAATGCTGCCACTGCAGGGAGTTTTCTTCTCTAGCACACTGAACTTTTGACAGTCCATATGGTCTTAACGAATTTCCCAGGTGCTAAACACCATCCAACCTGTATTTTTTGACAGCCTACAGAGGGACTTAAGTCTGCCTTTGTCATTTTTCCTAATGCTGCTTAAGATGTTTTTAGAGATGAAAGTTTGAAGTGGTTGGTGGAAACAATACAGTTTTAAAGCTTGTATTATCAGAGCAAATGTAGTGACAAAGAGAATTCACTTCTAAGAGAAGAAAACAAGAGCTGTTCACTGAACAAGATCTTGAGAGAACTATTACAGGAATATGTGTTTGAGATTGTTTGTCTTTGTAGTTCTAGATTGCAGGGACAAGTTCACCATCTTCAATCCACAGTAAAAAGTGGTATACAATCTTTTCATCTAGCGTATATATCTGGGTAAGTTTAAGGTGAGAAACAAATTGGTCAATTGTCAATCTTGTATATTACAGGATTCCAAATTAATTTTAAAATATCAAAATATATTTATTGGCTAGCAGAATTAAAATAATGACTAACAGGCAAATTATATGGATAGATAGACAATATTATGGCTGACTAGATAGGAAAAAAGTATATAAAAATCTTCAACTATACTTAAAAGTTACAATGTATATCTTTCCCTTTTTCCTCAATTTATTAAGTTCCTATTTTATATATGTTGCCCACAAAACCTTAGGAAGTAGGCATTATTAATATCCCCACTTTATAGATAAACAGTGACCAGAACCCAGTTTTTTCAACTCCAAAACCATGTGCTTAAAGACTTATGTTATTTTTGCCTTAACTTACTTATTTTTTATACTTTTCTTGGTGTATTATAGTCTCACATCATAATGTAGTTCATAGTGATAGATACATGCACACAGCACTTGGTGGGTTTTGCCCGAATTTTAAAATACATTGGTCATTAAAATGCAGTCTGGTATTTTTTTTTTTTTTTTTTGCGGTACCGGGGATTGAACCCAGGGGCATTTTACCTCCAAGCTATACCCCCGGCCCTATTTTTTATACTTTATTTTGAAACTGGGTCTCATGAAGTTGCGGAGGGCCTCACTAAGTAGCTGAGGCTGGCTGCGAACCCGGATCCTCCAGTCTCCACCTCCCAAGTACTGGGATTACAAGCGTGCGCCACCACGCTCGGACTTGGCATTTTTTAAAGTGGCTGCTCAGAAAAGGAACCTCCGACCATGCTTTGGGTCCGCCATTGTGTGGGTCAGACTTTGTGTGAGACAGAGTTCCATCCCCCATTACCAATGCCTGGAAGACAAGATACTTGTGCTCCCAGCCTCTCTGGAGCTGGGGTGCAGACTCAACAAATCTGATGTCCCCACATGGAATTTTGAGTCTGGCCTGAGGATTCAAAGATAGTAGAGACTGTTTATAATTCATTTCCAGCTCTGGCAGCATCCAGAACCTAGTTTCCAGTGAGGATGTTGGCAACAGAATCAAGATTCTGAGAGTCTGGGGCTGGTGTTAACAGTGGTATTACTATAAGCAGACCATTCCACATTGTGATTTGGATATGTCATAACTGCATTGTCTTGAGCCTAGTCCCATGTCTGGTTCTCCATCTTTTCATCACTTCTATGGTTTGCCTGATGCCCAGACAGTAAATATTTTTTTCAACTTTAGCTAACCATAAATGGTCTCTTAATGTCTATATTTATAGGCTGCTAGAGACAAATGATAACCATCTACATTATCTCTGTACCACCTTATTTCTCCAGCCCTCCATTTTTACCAGCAGTGATCATAATATTATCAATTGTCTCCTAAAATCCATTCTTTCATTTTTCCTTCAGTTGCAAAACCCCTGATTACAAATTACAAATGGCCTAAATCATGAAAATAATTTAAAAGTTTAGATAGGTTTTTAAACCTAGAATTTGCACACTGTTATTTGAATAATAATTTCTGAGGTTAATGAACAAAAGTGTAAGGTCTATGAATATTGCTTTTATATATTTCCAAGAAACTTGCACTAAACCAAAAACTACATTCCCAAATTCCCTTGCAACTAGGTTGGTTTATATAACTAAGCAATGGCTTATGAAATGTGAGTGGAAATTACGGGTACAACTTCTGTGCCACGACATAAAAAAAAAACATTCTCCCTACTTTACCTTCTCCCCTTCTTTCTGATTAGAAGGCAGGTGTGAACATGGGAGCTGCGGCAGCTATTTTAGAGATGGAAGATACAAGCTAGGAATGGCAGAGCAACAATGTAGAAGGAGTGTGGGTCCTGGAGGAAGTAAAACCTTTAGCCCTGGTCTTCTTAACCTGTGACGATTACTTATGAGCAAAATTCTATCTTTTTGAAAGCCATTGTTATTTTGGGCTTTGTTGCAGAGCCAAACCTGCATTCTAATTAATGGGGCCATAGGCACTTTCAACTACATTATACAGGTGCCATCAGTTGGGTTCTGTTGAAGCTTTCTCATGAGAAAAGAAGCAGGGCTTCATGTGCCTCTCACTTTGAGCTTTTTGAAATTCAGTCACTTTGTTCACCAAATATAATAGCTATTCAGCAGTAACAGAAGTGAGAAGAAACTACAGGGGGATTGCTTGGCCACTTGGCTCACAATGGCAGAAATAGAAGCCCTAGCATTGCATGAAGAGATAGAGAAAATTCTAATGAGTATGGAAAGGTCAGGTCCTGGTTATACATGCTGCTTGAAAAGTGGTATGAGGCCTTTCAATAGTGCTTAAATAGTATTGTCATGCTGGTTTCATTCTGAGGTTCATGCCACACTACCTAAATAGAGCAAGAAGTAAAGGAAAACAGCTGTGTTGCAGTTTGTGATACTCACTTTTGTTATTGACAAGATTGCCATTGAGGTTATTTTTTAAATTTATCACACTGCACAAATGTTCCAAAAGTGAATCTCTCTTTTTCCAATTAAACATAATCTCTAGTCATAAATTAAATTTAACAAAGTCAAATCTGTCTTTTCTCAGCTCACAGTTGACTGTTCCCATGTGCACAAGATAAAAGGGTCAGGAAGCAAGTGGCTTTGCTAAACATTCTGGTATGTGGAGAACCATTACAGCACTGATGCTATGGGACCTCGATCATACTCACATCGGAATGAAACCCACCGACTGCAATGAACGGTCATGTACACTAGAGCCTTGACTTGACCCAAGCTGCTTCATAATGGGTGTTTTCTGCATCTTAATCTCTTTTTGCTTGGGGGTAAGAAGAAAACCCTAGAAACTTTTTCCATTTGTTTCTCCTGTCCTAAAGCTAAGGAATAAAAAGAAGAAGAAGAAGAAGCTCTATTCTACATTGTTACAAGCATGTAAACGTTTACAATTTCCAGGAAGTATGACTGAGTCATTAATAATTACAAGCACTAAAATTCTTATCACTGTTTATTTTCTTTGTACAGCCAGAATACTCAAAAAATTTTAGTCAAAATTGTCCAACCACCCCCCCACACACATACTACACATATAACACAGAGTCATTTTGAAACATATCAATTTCCTTCCGCATGTATTAGAAAGCCAAGAGATCTAATAATGTCTTCCCTCTGTTCTGATATTTATCAAGACAAGTATCTCTTAATAGTATGAAGATGACCAGCTAAGAGCTTGGCTGCCAAAGATGATTGCTTTAAAGTCCTTGTAACATTAGCCTAAGGCGGCCTAAGAGATGAGCAAGGAGATTAATCACAGACCTTTGAATGCGACTAAGCAAACCACAGCCAAATGGATAATGTTTCACAAAGAACTTGTAATCTTTGGATGCTGGGGTTTCTTCTACCACATACATTCCATAATGGCTATAAATTCCATTAGCACTAAATACCCACTGAGCTCTAAGCCAAGAAAGGGAATGAGATCCTGTCTATGCAACATCAAGACAGTCAATTCAGTTTGTTTCAACAACTATTTAGAGTACTTTTCTATATGCCAGGCATTAGGGTGGAGTAACAAGAATATAGCAGTGAAGGTCAGTGATGGCACATGCCTGTGATCCCAGTACTTGGGAGGCTGGATCACAGATTTGAGGCCAGCCTCAGCAACTTAGCGAGACCCTCAACAACTCATCAATACCTTGTTTCAGAATAAAATATAAAAAAGGCAGGGGATATAGTTCAGATGTAGAATGTCTTTGGCCTCAATCCCCAGTACCAAAAAAAAAGAAAAAAAGAATATAGGAGCAAATAAAACATAGTTCCTAAAGTCTACATATATGTACAGTCTAGTGGTAATTACAGACTCTGAAATGAATCATTTCCTTTTTTTAATGTTTCAATGACATTTTAATTGGTCATTATAATTATACATAATACTAGGATTCATTATTACCTATTCGTACATGCACATAATTTGGTCAAAAATTATTCCAGTGTGCAAAGAGTACAGTGATTAGCATGCATACAAGTAGTACTCCAAGAGTTGTGTGCATGTATGTTTCTATCACCCCTCTATACCCCAATATGATGTATAATTACAATGCACCAATTAAAAATATAAAAAAGAAAGTATGTAGGTCCAAATTCTGACTCCACCATATATTTACATGTTGCTTAAATTCCCAATGCCTTAATTTCCTCTGCTTAAAATGGGAATAATAACTGTACATGATTTATAGAACTGTTGTGAGGATTAAATGAGGACATGCACTTAAATCATTTGAACCACGGTATCAAGCACTTAGTAACTGTGAGTGATGGGGATTTTTTTAATTGTAGAGTTCATTGAAAGCACAAAAGTGAAGAAACTTGGCTACATGTGAATGTTATAGGAACATTTCCTGGGGAGAAGGTGCCAAGCAAAGAAGAGAGAGGACCTGGCAGAAGAAATAATAATAAAAGGCATGAGAATGTGAAACCACATGGCAAGCTCCCATTGGCATTGCTGAAATGTAAATTCATAGTTCCTCAGAAGTTCAATCTAACCGTTTGCTGTTTGTGTATATTAAAATCTGGATGAAAGATTTAGCTTTTACCTGGTTGTGTTGGCGCCACAGAAAGAACAAGACTAAGAGCAAATCCAGACTGTGAGCCCCATAAGCAATGGGAGTCCAGTGAAGCATTTGATGTAAGTTGGATGATCTGATTTGCCTTCTTAAAAACACACACTTCTTCCCTGAGAATGATGGATTGGAGGGGGATGAGAATAAGTGCAATGACACCACCCAGCAGACCACTGTGGAAGTTCAGGTAAAAAACAAACAAACAAAAAAAAAACCGAAAGCAAAGTCCCCAGAACCAGGAGGTAGAGGATGGATTGAAAATATATGTTAGATGCAAAAATCCTCAGGACTTGATGTTTGGTTTGCATAGAGTACCGGAGAAGGAGATATTAAAAATGAATCCCAGGGTTTATATTTGAGAAACTGAGGGTATGGCATATTTATTTAAGAAAAAATCCTGGAGGAAGAATAGATTTCAAGGAGGAGATTATTATTTCAATTCTGAAGGGTTTAATTTGAGATGCCTATCGTACATCCAAAGAGGGACATCAAGAGAGTACCTGGACACTCCCACGAGGGTCTCAGGAGAGAAATTTGGGCTATAGTCATAAATATATACAGGATATGTTGGGATGTAGTAAATTGGAGACCAAGAAGAGGAAGTCCCAGGATGTAGCCATGGGGACATCAGCATTTAAAGATCAGAGAGAAGGAGAAATCTCTGAAGGAAAGTGGGAAATAACACAAGGTGTTAGGAAATCCAAGAAAAAATTAGTTTTGCATAAAAACAAGGGGAAAAGCATGTTTATCGAGAAGGAGGAGGTGATAAAACATACCAAAACTACAGAGAATTTGAGCAGGGTGAGAACTGAAAACTGTCCTTTGAAGTCCCTGGGTCCTTGATGGTCTTAACAACAGCCAATCAGCGAGTGGTGTGGATGCAAGCAGATTGTGCAGAAATGAAAAGTCAATGGGAGATGAGGGAGCCTGGCTTTGAAGTGGAGGAGCCTGCTGGGGCAACAGCTGCCAGGTCTTGGAGGGCTCTGCGAGGGCTTGGGTGGTTTCTCTGGAGATAGGAAAGACTAGATGGTATTCAACTGCCTGAGACTCATGAGTGAGTGGCAAATGTGGGGACCTTCAGCAAGCCTTCCCAACTTTCAGCATATGGCACTATTCCTGCATCTGAGAAATCTTTCCAGATCATCTAAACTAAGCCAGGTGATGTGCCCATAGAGAACTATTTGCAGATTTTTGTTAAAGCAATTATCATACTGTAACTATTAGTTTACTTATGACTTCACTCACTAAAATAGAATCTACTGAAGCATAGGGATTAGATATCTAGTACCACGGTCAATTCACTAGTGAAACAATATGATCTAGCTCCTGAGTACAATCGGACCTTCATATTTGTGAAACTCAAATATCCAGTTCTTCCTTTTCTTTTTTTTTTATGTCTGGCCAGATAGAAAGACTGCAGGCTTTATAAAAGGCCTAGGTGAAGCCGGGCATGGTGGCACACACTTGTAATCCCATTACTTTGGGAGGCGGAGACCGGAGGGTCTGGGTTCCTGGCCAGCCTCAGCTTTCTCTCTCTCTCTCTCTCTCTCTCTTTCTCTCTACTTAGTAAGGCCCTCCGCAACTTCGTGAGACCCGGTTTCAAAATAAAGTATAAAAAATAGGGCCGGGGGTGTAGCGCGGAGGTAGAACACCCCTGGGTTCAATCCCCGGTACCACAAAAAAAAAAAAAAAAAAAAAAAG
>PVJS01042036.1:0-17684 GCA_004027185.1 Glis glis | reverse complement strand
CTCATATGTACACATTGTTTATGATAGTAATTCCATAGATTCACTTCTTTCTTGCCCTTCCCCTTCCCTTGTACCCCTTCCCTTGCACCACTGAGGGTTCTCTGTTGTCATTGGAGTCCCTTTTGTGTCCCCACTACTCCCTAGGTTGTGCATATTAATGAAAACATATGTCCCTTCTTTTTTTGTGATTGGCTAATCTTACTTAACATAATGTTCTCCAGATCTTTCAGAGGTAACCACTCTTAACAATTTGTACACCTCCTTATTTATTGAGAGCTTCAGAGTAAATCTTATATGAAATTTGATGTATCTACTGTTTACATGTGTGACAAAGGTGAAGGTCAGGTTCAACAAGTGCTAACTGAAGAATATGTACATTGAGATTAGGGAGTTAAATATTTTCTTTTTGTGTAATATGGGTATAATAATTTATTCTATATTACATTTAGAGATGTGAAAATAAATGCATGTCTGAAAAACTCTTCAGGAAATGGCACTTAGAAAGAGGTATTTTATTTCATATCTTGGATTTGAGGCAAAGTCAGAGTTATTTGGGGGGAAGGCACAATCCCTCTGGCTTGTGCGTGAGAATAAGTCACACAATCACCAAGTAGAAGGAAATTACCTGTTATTAATTAGTGGCACAGTCTCACAGGCTTCAGGAATAGTTTTGAGAATGCATCTCCATTTTAGCAGCAAAAACATTGAGAACATGAAAACCCCCTTCGAGTCTGAAAGAAACCCACATTGCCTGTTAGTATCGAAAGGATGATCTAATTGGTACCCAACTGGGATCTGTGTAGAGATTCTTGACCCTGAACATACGGACCTTCGGATTTTACCTTTAAGTTCATCTTCGTGTGGGAAGGCGGGGAGAGTGTCCACAGCCTTCTTCATCAGATTCCCACTGGAACTCAGACCACAGAGGTCAGAGGTCACCATCTTGGGATGAGCACATTTCAGAACCCAGTGGACCGTAATAAGCCCCATCACAGTTACCATCATTAAAAGTGAAGAAGCAGCAGCCCTCTCCTGAGGGTAAACGCTGCCTCTCAAGTGGCTCCTTCCAAGATCTATTTCCTCATTAACACTGCAGAGGCGCTTAGCATTTGGCCGTTCTTCATATAAAATATCTTTCAAGGGGGATGGAGCCTGAAATAAAGGCAGAAGTAATGGTAGGATCATGGCTGGAAGGGTTTCAGGTTGGGCAGAGAAGGGTAAGAGAGGAGTGGATCTATTGCAAAATGTCTCCAGTGCAATTTAATTTGAAAAACCGTGCACTTCGTCTTTTCATTTCTTTGAGGATTGGAAGTGCTTTAGTTCTCTGATTTTTTTAAAGAGTCATATTTATCCCTCGAGGTGGTAAGGAGGAAAAGTAGATCTTTAAAAAATATTCTGCACTTGATTGAAAAGCTTGTTGGGAAATGTATGATATTATTAACATGGTGATCTTCATCTTAATGTGAATACCACGAAGTCAGCTTGGATGACTTTAAAGACAAATTAGTGTGAAATGACTAAAGAAATCTCCTGTAATTTCACAGGCAGTTCATAAATCCTCTGTGTTTTATTTTAAAATGACATCTCCTTGCTTTAATAAACCATCTAGTTGGATGTGGTGGTGCATGCGTGTAATCCCAGTGCTTGGGAGGCTGAGACAGCAGGATCCCAGGTTCCAAGCCAGCCTTAGCAACTTAGAAAGTCTGTCAGCAACTAAGAGAGGCCCTGTTTCCAAATATAAAAAAAAATAAAATTGGTCTATGACTGTAGCTTGGAGATAGAATGCCTCTGGGTTTAATCCCTAATAGCATTATGGTTTGACTGCATCTATGTCTGTTTTCATTTATTTAAACTGGTATTATAAGCCCAAGTTAAACAACTTTTTTTTGCCTAATTCCATGGTCTGTACGACTATGTTGTTGATGCTTGCTTTTATTATAAACAATCCACCCAAATTTGCAGTCGTGGCTCTGAAGAATCCCTAATTAAAATAAATTTCAAGGTTAAGCTATTTTTATTCATGCCTGAAAATACCAATACTTGTAGCTTTTTAAATAATAACAGTGTGGCAAGCATATTTCAAAACGAGGAAGGCAGAAATTTGTGTCTATGAAAGCCAAAAATTAGTCGTGCAATGCACTGGAATGTGCCTGGTAATTAATTATAGGTGATGGGTGTTATATGAAGCCTCAAAGATTTGGGTGGGAGGTGGAAAGAACGGGCCCTTACATATTTCATTTCTGATATAATCCCTTTCATTCTCAGGGGGAATAAAGGTTTAATAAAAAGTAACAACAGAAGGATGTAATCTAGGAATACTAATTAATAATTTTAGCTCTACCACAGTGAGATTCTGTAATAAATGGTAGGCTGTCAATTGCTAAATCACGAAATATTGCAGAGAGGGAAAAGACAACATACTCTTTCACAATATGGCTTGTTATGTTAAAACTGTTAGTGGTAGGGAATTTTGTACTTGTTAATCATTCGTGTTTTTACACCGCCATTTGTAATTACAATTAAACAGATGGTTCTGAAAAAGATAGTGTGTTCTTTGCAATTAAAACCATGGCAAGCAGCTTTATCTCTTCCCCAACATACAATTAAACTGAACAGAATCACATAACCCAGGGGGTTCTTCAGAAGGAAGGGTCTGTGTAGATTCGAGTAGATTAGTATTCTGTTCTCCAGCCCTATCATCTTGACCCCATGCCAAACCGAGAGTTTTGCAGCTGGCAGAGGGCTCCCGAACAAACAAGGGTTGTATGAAGTAGTCACTCCTGCCCTGCCTTCTCCCCAAACCCTACTTTGACATACAGGGATCAATAGAATATGTTTTTTTTAATTGTGGAACTGGGGATGCAACCCAGGGGCATTCTACCTCCAAGGTACACCCTCAGCCCTATTTTTTATTCTTTATTTTGAAACAGGGTCTCACTAAGTTGTGGAGAGCCTAAGTAGCTGAGGCTGGCTACGAACCTGGATCCTCCGGCCTCAGCCTCCCAAGTACTGAGATTACAAGCGTGCACCACCACGCCTGGCTTAATAGAATATGTTTTTGAATGGGATCTTTGGAAGAGTCTTTCACGACCACTGGGTGTGTGGCATCCATGGCTGGATAAGTTCTGGGAGCTTGGCTAGTGCATGAAATTCCTCAAGGGCATGGGAAAATTAATCTTTTTATTTTTTCTTCCCTTACTCAGAAAAGTAATGTTGACATGTTTTCTTGTGAAAAAAAGAATTCTTTCATTTCAGGCTATGTTAGCTTTCCTTTTCTGTAACAAGTACTGGAGATAAATCAACTCAAAAAGAGGAAAGGTTTATTTTGGCTCACACTTTTATTAGAGGTTTCGGTCCAGGACCCATTGGCTCCATTGTTTTGGGCCTGCGACACCACAGTGCATCGTGGCTTGCGCGTGTGATGGAGCCTTGTGGGAAGATGTGAAAGAGAGAGGAAGAGACCAGTGTTCCATAATTCCCTTCAAGTACACGCCTCCAATGACCTGAAACCTCCCCTGAGGCCCCTTCTCTTAAAGGTTCCACTACCTCTCAGTAGTACTCCGGGCTAGGGACCAAACCTTTCACACCTGGGCCTTTGGGGAACATTCAAGACCCAAACTATAGCCCAGGGTTTTTAATCCAAAGAATATAGATTTTACTTTGGGTTCCAGGGAAACTTTATTTGCTAATTCCTATTACAACAAATTAACTTTAGGGGGTTTTTCAATAAAGATTCAGCACCCCTTAATTGGGCATGGTGGTACACGCCTGTAATCATAGTACTTGGGAGGCTGAGACAGGAGAATCACAGGTTCAAGGACAGCCTCAGCAGCGTAGCGAGACTCTCGGCAACCTAGTGAGACCCTGTTTCAAAATAAAATAAAAATAAGAAGGGCTGGGGGTGTATCTCAGAGGCGGAATGCCCTGGGGTTTAATCCCCAGTACCACACACAGATTCAGCACCCTAAGAAGTATTCACCAGTTGATATGTGACTTTGTGGCCAGTGGTCCCTCCCTTGAACCTGACCTCAGCAAGTGTGAATGGCTCTCCTCCAAAGGAGTGGAGTTGGAGTCTGCTGTGGTTCGTTCACAGATGAAACCTTGGAAATGTGTTCTGTTTGCATGAGCATAAATAGGCTCACATATACTTTCAATGATTTTTAGGTACAAGCTTTTGTGCCCACAAGTAAGCAGTTATTTACTGGTGCAATTAACCATCTGCACCTTATTATGAGGGTGCAGCTGGCTAATTATGCTCAGTGCCATAGGGCAGGTTCAACATCTCATCTGCATAGGAACTGTATTTGCAGCAAAGGACAGTGACCTTTAAAAGTGAGTCCTGAGATTTAACCAGTTCATTCGAAGGTCACCACTCACAGATTTTTGTTTTGTGCCTAAGTGAAATTCCTATGTGGGTAGTGGTCTTTCTACATAGGTAAAGTAATTAATACAGAACTGTAGCACAGAAATATTTTCATCAGCTTGGAACAAATGTAATTCCTGCTTAGTTCAAATGATTTTGTTTCCTCATTTTGGAGAACAGCACATCCATATGGATGTACATGTATCCATGAACATGTCTGAATGACAACTTGGTGCGTCGTTGAGACTTAAAATGGGGTGAATGTGTGTATTCACCAGTTCAAAATCATTTTCAGCAATTGTGGTTTATTATTCTTGGGATTTATTGGGTTGTTGAGAGCATAACAAGAATACTGGAGAAAAGAATCTCTTTTTTTTTTGTTGTTGTTGTTATAGGGGATGGAACCCAGGGGCATTCTACCTCTGAGCTATACCTCCAGCCCTATTTTGTTTTTTGTTTGGAGATAGGCAGGGTCTCACTAAGTTGCTGAGAGCCTTGCTAAATTGCTGAGGCTGTACTTGAACTTGCGATCCTCCTGTCTCAGCCTCCCAAGTACTGGGAGTACAGGTATGTGCCACCACACCTGGCTTGAAAGGAATCTTAAATATTAGTGTGGATCAAATTAACAGTCCATAGCCAGGCGTGGTGGTGCATGCTTGTAATCCCAGTACTTGGGAGGTTGAGACTGGAGGATCCGGGTTCGCGGCCAGCCTCAGCTATTTAGTGAGGCCCTCCGCAACTTAGTGAGACCCTATTTCAAAATAAAGAATAAAAAATAGGACTGGGGGTGTATCTTGGAGGTAGAATGTCCCTGGGTTCAATCCCCAGTAGCATAAAAAAAGCCCAAATTAACAGTCCATGCTAATTCACTGGAATTCACTGGAAGCATCATTTGACTGGAGACTTACCAGAACCTATCCAATTAGGTAGATACTGCTATCATTTCTTCTCCCTCCTTTTCTTTCTTCTTTTCTGTGGTACTGGGTATTGAACCCAGGGGGATTCTACCTCTGAGCTACACCCCCAGCCCTTTAAAAAATGTATTTGTTTTGTTTGGAAACAGGGTCTCACTAGGTTGGTGACAGCCTCACTAAATTGCTGAGGCTGGCTTTGAACTTGTGATCCTCCTGTCTCAGCCTCCCATGTACTGGGATTACAAGCATGCGCCATCACACCACACTCAGCTTATTGCTACCATTTCATGTGTCAAATCTGTAGACCTGATGACGCTAAAACTTTGTAGGACGAAAGCTGAGACAAAAGGAAGAACTTTCCAGTCTTCATTGACATAGAGCCTGGGCTGGGGGTTGGGCCGCCGTTGCCTAGTTCTGGTTCTTTCACAGCTCACTCCCAGGGCAAATGCCTGAACCTCCCTTCCATGGAGTCTGGACTCCAGGGCTTCCAAACCAGCAGACCTACCTGAAAATAGCAGTGCTCGGGACCTGCTGCAGACCTGCTGAGTCAACACCTCTGGGGTAGGTCTGGGCGATCCTGAGATAAGGCTGCCTTGGGAAAAACTGGGTTACATATATTTTTTTTAAACAGGGTCTTGCTAGGTTGCTGAGAGTTTCATTAAGTTGCTGAGGCTGGTCTTGAACCTGTGATCCTCCTGTCTCAGCCTTTCAAGTACTGGGATTACAGGTGTGCGTCATAGTGCCTGGCTGTATCTTGTGATTTTAATTGCATTTTCCTGATAATTTGGTAAGTTTGAGCATGTTTCAGATATTTCTTGGCCATTCAGCTATTCTCTAGTAAATTCTCTAGCCTGTTCTTTGGCTTCTTATTTTTTTCTTTTGGGTTGTCAGTTTTATCATGGTTTTGTGTGAATTCTTATTGGTTCTGGAGTTTTGTTGGATGTGTGGTATAAATACCTTCTTCCATTTTTGAGGCTTGTCTTTCCATATTTTATAGGGTGCCATTTGACAAAATATAATTTTAATCTTAATACCAATTCCTATTTGAATGTAGTCAGAGCTATCTTTTTCTTTGTGGTTAATACCCTTTGTGTTTAAGAGATCCTCTTTCTAATGAAGACATCCCAAATGACCTTCTAAATGGTTACTGTTCTGTCTTTTACATTTAGATTTTAATTTTGCCTGGAATTATGTGCATGATTAGATTAGAACCATCATGATCCAATCATTTCATCTCTGAACATTTTGCACTATCAATACATGAAGTCTTCCAGGGAACATTCTATATCCAAACTATAATAGTGGCTCAGTCAACAATCTCACTGCTACAATCCAAAGCAACTGACCACCTAACCTACCGGAAGGAAGATTTGTTTGCTCAGAGTTTTTTGGAGATTCCAGGATTCAGTCCATGTGAGGCTGAGGTCTGTGATGAGAGAGAGAGAGAGAGAGAGAGAGAGAAGGGAGAGAGAGAGAACAGCTCTTCTCTCACACTATGGAAGCCATCTGGAAGCAAGAGAGCAAACAAGCACGGGGATTCAAAGACACAAGTACAATCAATAAGGCTATACCTCCAGGGACCTACTTTCTCCAGCCACACCCCACTGGCCTTGGTCAGCCAAGTAATCCTAGTACTTAGGAGGCTGAGACAGCCACCTAATGAGACCCTGTTTCAAAAACAAAAAATAAAATCAGGCTGGGGATATAGCTCAGAGGTAGAATGTTCCTGGGGTTAACCCCCAGTACCACACACACACCTTCATGACTTAACTATATCAACTCTGAGCTCTTCAGGGGACATTCTATATCTGACCATAACAAGCAGTATCCTTACAAAATTAAAAGTGATTTCATAATACCATCTAATATAACCATGTTTCATTTTTTGATTGTCTCTGAATTTTTTTTTGCAGTACTGGGGATTGAACCCAGGGGCATTCTACCTCCGAGCTACACCCCCAGCCCTATTTTTTATTCTTTATTTTGAAACAGGGTCTCACTAAGTTGCGGAGGGCCTCACTAAGTAGCCGAGGCTGGCCGTGAACCCGGATCCTCCAGTCTCAGCCTCCCAAGTACTGGGATTACAAGCGTGTGCCACGATGCCTGGCTGAATTTTTTTTGTTTTTAAAAAACAGTCTTGGTTTGTTCAAATAAGTATTCAAAAGGTCTAAAAGTTGTATTTGGTTGATAATTTCCCTAAAAATTTCCTCTCTTTTCCTTTGACTTGTTATTGAAAATTTCAACTATATATCAAGGTAGAAAGACTGGTATAATATGTTCCTATAGGTCTGTTATACAACTTCAGTAGTTAAAACAGTAAAGACTATTTAAAAACTTAACCATAAGACCATTATCACACCTAAAAATAAACAATAATTCCCTGGTACCATCAAATTTGTAGTCATTGTTTACATTTCTCAAATTTTACCTCACAATTTATTTTTTATGGTACTGGGGAATTGAACCCATGGGTGTTCTACCTCTGAGCTACACCCCTAACCCAATATTTTATTTTGAAACAAGATCTTGCTAAGTTGCTAAGGACCTTGCTAAATTGCTGAGGTTGGTCTCAAACCTGCAATCCTCCTGTCTCAGCCTCCCAAGTATTGGGATTACAAGTGTGTGCCACCATGCCCAGCTGTCTCAGTATTTTTAACTGTTGATTCTATACAAAGCAAGATCCAAAATAAGGTTTACAAGTTGTGTATGGTTGCTATGTCTCTTTTAGTTTATCGTTTTCTCCTCTCAGTCTTTTTTATTTTTCTCGTAGTTTTTTTTTTTCAGTCGTAGAAGAAACCAGGTCATTTATCCCATAGAGTTTTCACATCCTGATCTTTATAGTTTTGTATCCTTGTGGTACAATCTGTAATTTAACATTTCCCTATATTTCTTATAAACCGGAATTAGAGCTAAAGGCTCAATCAGATTTCAAGTTTGACATTTTTTTTTCAAAAGAATAATTCATAGCGGCGTGTACTTCCTATTCCATCACATTAGGAGGAACGTAACGTCTTGTTTTGCTTTTAATGGAATTAAGATTGATTTAGGGTCCAGGTGTTGTCAGCCTGATTGATCGATTATAATGTTCTTCATCAAAATTTCACCTGCTGGTTTTGGCACAGGGGCTTCAATCCTTGCAGTAGGGCTGTGTGATGATTTTCAAATGCTATCATTTCTTGTGCATTCACCAGCTAGCGTTTTTCTATAGAGAGCGGCTTTTTCTCTCATTTACTATTTTACTACCGTGAAGTACATTTAGACAGGACAGGAATGATTAATTCTTGGCTATTCCATCCATCTTTCTTCAGAATAATAAATTGGTGTTTTAGTGACCTTCGAAGGTGACTAATGAGTTTAGTTTCATTATGAATTAATGAATTTCTATATATTTGATGTTCCTTGTCCTTGGCCAATGGACGAGCCCTTCAAGTTGGCCTCTGTGCCATTTTTTTTTTTTGTTGTTATAGCCTTTGACAGTTTTTTTCTTTTTTTTTTGCGGACTGGGGATTGAACCCAGGGCATTCTACCTCCGAGCTATACCCCCAGCCCTATTTTTCATTATTTATTTTGAAACAGGGTCTCACTAAGCTGCAGAGGGCCTCACTAAGCCATGAACCTGCAATCCTCCTGTCTCAGCCTCCCAAGTACTGGGATTACAAGCGTGCACCACCACGCACAGGTCTTTGACAGTTTTCTAACTTTCAGGTCTGACCGGGTGTATCAGGCTCACTTATCTATTTCCTGACCCAGATTTGACTTTATAATAAGTGTTGATGTCTGATAGAGCAGGTCTCTCTACTATCTTATTCTGGATTCCCCCAAAGAGACAGAGACTGAGCATAGGATTTGAATGTTGACTGTGTATTTGGGAGTAATGATTGCAGGGTGTAGGGATGAAGTATGGAAAGAGCAAGGCAGGGAAGGAAGTAAAACCAATTTAAAGCTGTGTTCTTAAGCTGGCTACCTCTGTGGACAGCAGAAGCTTGGTGTCACTGAGACCATCTTGATGAGGTAGAATAAAAGAAATAAAATATTAGGCAGAAAGGAGACAGATTAGGAGAAAAAAGGAAAATACAGTTTTAAAAAATCTAAAATACTCTTTAGCTTGCCCCGCGAGGCTTGCCCGGGACATGCCCAAAGAGACAAGACCCATATCTTTAAGAACACAAAGGGCTAGCTTCACATCTAAAATTCCTGAGGTGATTAGAGTCTAGAGAAAGAACTTCACCTTCCACCAGAACTCCAAAAGTCACACCTGTTGTTAAAAAGCCTTACACCCTCGCTGGCCACCTGACTTCATGTCTCCAAGTCTCCAAGCCTTCGGGGTCCCTGAGAGTCCTATCTCAACATCATTGGTCTAGCTTGGAACTTCAAAGAAAAGATACCACATTCCCATGGTCCCCCACTTCCCGCCATGGGCCTGGCTACCCCCTTTCTCCAGGGGGCATATAAGAAAAGACTGTAAGGATCCCAGGGGTCGCTCTCTCACGCACCATGCACGCTCTCGCTCGCGCACACTTGTGCAAGAGGCTCTCTGCCCTGAACAGTCGCCCTTGTGTCTCTCTCTACGCCCCTCTGAGTCTCTACGCCCCTCTGAGTCCCTCCCAGCTGCAGTCTGCCATGGCTCTCACACCCTTGAGATGGCCCGTGTATGTGTTTCCCCACCTTTCTTAAATTAAACCTATGCCTTTATCTCTGACTGGCGTGTGCTGAAATTCTTTTCTACACTGGAGCCAACAACCCATGAGAAGTCATCCCATCTCCCATGACAATCTGAAGAGCCTGTAGAAGCTACTTTGAAATTGTCTGCCAGAAGAAGAGAGCTTTCATGCACCAACAGCCATCTGTCTCACCCACTGGTCAAGAGCCACCTCCTTCACGCTTCCAAAACACATATATGTGAGGACTAGGAGATTCCAATCAGAGAAACTCCAGAACAGGAAAAGTGAAATAATGCAATGCAGTGGAGGTGGGATGCTTCCAGGCTATACTGCAGGAAGCTGTTGGCGGACCTAGAGGATGTGAGGTTAGGCACAAGGAGTATCCAATCCACTTCACCTAGCCAGGAGTGGTGGCGCACACCTGCAATCCCAGTACTTGGAAGGTTGAGACAGGAGGATCACAGGTTTGAGGACCTCCTCAACAATGTAGTGAGACTCCGCAACCTAATGAGACCCTGTTTCAAAACAAAAAATAAGCCGGGCGTGGTGGTACATGCTTGTAATCCTAGTACTTGGGAGGCTGAGACAGGAGGATCGCAGGTTTGTGGCCAGCCTCAGCTACTTAGTGACACCCTCTGCAACTTAGTGAGACCCTGTTTCAAAATAAAGAATATAAAATAGGGCTGGAGGTGTAGCTCAGAGGTAGAATGCCCCTGGGTTCAATCCCCAGTACCACAAACAAACAAACAAACAAACAAACAAACCCAACCAAAACGGACAAGCAAACAAAAACAGTTCACTTCACTTGTTCTTCAATATAGTCTTCGTTTCTCCAGGTCTTTTTCATTTTTATAAAAATCTTAGACTCGGCTTATCAAGTTCCATGAAAAATTCTGGGATTTTTAGGAATCAGGAGATTTTAAATTTTTATTTTGATTCATTCAAATCTGTAGATCAATTTGGGAAAATCTGTTATGTTTAAGATATTGAATTTTCTAACAATGAATATGTTATATCTCTGCATTTACTTGGTCATATTTGATCTCAATAATGTATTATCATTTTATTTGCAGATGTTTTATACATCTTCTATTAGATATAGTCTCAGGAATTTGACATTTTTTGGGGGGGTTATTTTTTATTAGTAATAGGTTTTTTTTTGGTACTGGGGATTGAACCAGAGGCACTTTACCTTTAAGCTACACCCCTAGCCCAATTTTATTTATTATTTGGAAATAGGGTCTTGCTAGGTTGATGAGAGTCTCACTGCTTGCTGAGGCTATCCTTGAACCTGTGATACTCCTGTCTCAACCTCCCAAATACTGGGATTACAGGCGTGCACTACCATGCCCAGCTCGGAATTTGACATTTTTATGATACTAAAATTAATTTTTAGTTATATAAGGGGTTTATATTATCCATGGTTCCAGGCATCTACTGGGGGCCTTGAAATTTATCTCCTATGGATAGGGGAGGGCTACTGTATTGTCTTTTCAATTTTTGTTGCTGTTTGTACATATTTCCTTATACAAATTTTCTTTGTTTAAAAAAAAAGTTTTAGGTTAAAGTCCTAACTTTATTGAGTATATAGAAATGCAATTTTGGTATATTAACTTTGTATCTAGAAATCTTGCTAATGTCTTATTGAGTCTAATACTTTAGAATGGCTTAAATTTTTTTCTAAAAGTTACATATTCTTATTATCTTCTAATAGTGACAATTTTGTTTCTTCCTTTCACTTCTTCTACCTTTTTTGTCTTCCTGCATGGATAGGACCTTAAATTTTTGTTGATTGAAATGGTGATACCAGGTATCTTTATCTTGTTCCTAATACCAAGTGAAAATTTTCAGTGTTTATTGATTAAACATTATATTTGCTGTAGATTTTTGTACATTTATAGATAATCATTACTAGACTAAGGAAGTTACTCCTATTTTTAATTTGCTAATAACTTTTTAAAAAATCACAAATAGCTATTGAGCTTTATCATACTCTTTTTCTGTGTCTTCTGAGATTGTTCAATTATTTTCCTCCTTTAACATATCAATGTGGTGAGCTACCTTTATTTATTCAGTAACATAAATCCAACTTTACATTCTTGGGTTGATCCCAACATATTTCAATATATTCTTTGCTGGATTGAGTATTCTTTTTTTTTTCATTTTCTCCCTCCTTTGGTTTGGTCAGCCTCAACCTATTTATTCATTTAGTACTTCCCTATGAATCCTCCAATATGTATGTATACTTAGCTGAGTCTGAAATTAATGAATACTTTTGTACTCCTCCTGGGTCTTAGAAGGCTCTCTGAACCCTTTAACTCCATATATGTCCCTCTTGGCCTAAATGTTGATATTGTTTATTTTAAATATGCTTTAAATTTTATTTTATTTATTTTTTGTGTGTTTGGTACAGGGGATTGAACCCAGGGGCATTCTACCTTCGAACTACATCCCCAGCCCTATTTTTTTATTCTTTATTTTGAAACAGGGTCTCACTAAATTGCGGAGGGCCTCACTAAGTAGCTGAGGCTGGCCGCGGACCTGTGATCCTCCTGTCTCAGCCTCCCAAGTACTAAGATTACAAGCGTGCACCACTACACCCGGCTTAAATTTTAATATTATGAACATTTTTAAATTCATGATAGAACTAATGTTCATTTAAAATTGTTGCACATATTATTTTTCCTCCCTCCATTTCTTCTTACATTTTAGATTTTTCATTTGGAATCACTTTTCTTTAGTGAGAGTTTACCGGGGTGAATATTCTAAGATCTGTCTTTAATTTACCCTTGCTTTTGAGAGATACTTTTGGTGGTTATAGAATTAAAAGATGGGAGATTATTTTTTAGTACATTTCAATGCATTGTTCTACCATCTTCTGGCTTCTGTTATTTATATTGAGAAGTTAGCTCTGAATCTAACCGCGGCTTTTGGGAGATAATCTGTCTGTCTTACTGGCTCTTTTTAAAATATACTCTTGTTGGTGCATTGTAATTACACATATAATGAGGTTCAGAGTGATAGAAACATACGTGCGCACAGCACTTGGTATCCCATCTGGATCCCCCCCGCTCCCTCCCCCTCCCAGTACATATTATTGAGATTAGTATTGATAATTTGTATATGTACATACCATTATTTGAACCATTTCCTTCATCAAGTCTCTGTTTTCTCCTCCTCACTTCCCTCCCCAAATCCTCTTCAGCTTTTCTACTAGTCTCTCTCCTCATTTATCTGAAGTCCCTTTTGTTTCTTAATTTCTTTCTAGCTTGTATGTATGTATACATATCTTTCTAGTATGTATGAGAGAACACATACTACCTTTCATTTTCTGAGACTGGCTCATCTCACTTAGCATAATATTCTCTCGTTCTATCCTTTATCTGCAAATGACATAATTCCGTTCTTCTTTATGGCTGAGTAAAATTCCATTGTGTGTATATACCACAGTTTTGTAGTCCATTCATCTGTTGAGGGACACCTAGACTGGTGCCATAATTCAGCTATTGTGACTTGTGCTGCTATAATCATGGATATGCATGATCGCTACAGTACTCTGACTTCAGTTCCTTTGGAAAGACACTGAGGAGTGCTATAGCTGGGTCATATGGTGATTCCATTTCTAGTCTTCTGAGGAACCTCCACACTGATCTCCATAGTGGCTTTACTAATTTGCAATCTTTACTGGCTTTTATTGATTTTTCTCTTTGCTTTTGGTTTTCTTCATGTCTCTTAACTTATTTATTTTCTTTTTGCCACTCCATGCACTGCCCTGCATAATTCTTCTTATCCATTTTCTAGTTTAGTAATTTTATTTTCAGCCATTTAAAATACGCTATTTACCCATACATAAAATATTTAAATTCAATTGTATCTATCATGGCTAGATATTCTGTTTGGAACTTTTCAAATTTGCTATACAACTTACCCTTATGATGCTTTGTTTAAAAAAAGTTTCAATCCTAAATAAAATTTGAAATAAGAGCACAATGAAAATCTATATACCCTTTATTTAGAGTCACTAGATTTTATTTCTGCTCCATATACTTTTGTTTTCTTTTTCTTTCTTTTTTTTCTTGAGCCATTTGAAAGTCAGTTTATGATTTACATAGGGAGATATCATGACACTTCTTCCTTTTATGTATTAGAAGCTGTCTCTAAGACCAGGCCATTCTTTTATGTATCCACATTGCTATTATTACAGTTCATAAACTTAAAATTGACACAGTGTTATCTAATGTGCAGTCCATACTTATAGTTCCCCAATTTTCCAATATCCGCTGTAAGTGTTCAAAAAGCAATATGAAGGATCTAGCCAAGGACCATACTGCATTGAGTAGGTAAGCTTTTTAAGTCTCCTGTAGTGTAGAACAGTTCTCCTGCCCCTGTCTTGGGGGTTGTTGTACATTTTTGTTTTTCAGAACATTGATGTTTTTGAAGAGTCCAGTTGTTTTACAAAATTGCTGTATTATTTTTCATAGATTTCTGAGCTTTGCAGATACCATCAAGCTTGTATCAAGTACTGAGTACTTGTAATGTAGTAAACATAGTTATCTTGGCGTCTGTATCTTCTCGTAAGTTCCCTCTATGAAGCCTTTGACCGTATTTCTTCTGTCTTTCATTTCTGCTAATTTTATTCATGGCGTCTTATGTGCTTGTGTGTTTGCTCATTTCTGACTAGGTGTTCCCGATAGTCCTTGACGTATTATTTCGAGGGCTTCTTATTCTTTGAGGTCTGGGATGCGGGTGCCTTCCTCTCTAGAAGGTTTATATTTGTTTTTGCCTGGCATCTCAGGATCTTCTAGTCTGGGACTACCCTAAACCTAGCTCATGGTTTGATATTCTCTGAGTAGTTTAAGTGGTGTGGACCTGCCCTGCTAATCCAAGTCACAAGTAACTCCAACTCTTTGATATTTCCACCCTTTTTTCTTTTTATTCTCTCTTTCTGCGCAGCACCATGACAAGTGTATGGAGTCTTGCGGGGGTTGGGGATGGAATGGCCAGGTTTAGTTTTGGGTCCTCGCCTAAGGTAGAGAAAGCATCTCTTACTTCCCATCTCCAGCAGACTCTAATCATTGCCTTCTATCTCTGCCTGCAAAGCCACCAAAACCAAAGCCCTGAGTTTTCTGGATCAGCAAGTGCCCCACGGGCACAAGTGTCTCTGGTGTTGGGAGCTTTGCTCACTTCCCTGGTGTTTGACTTCCTTTAGGGTTCGGTCTAGTAATTGTTTCTATCTTGACAGTTCTTTAATGCTTTTAAGGAGATTAGATTTTCTCACCTAGGGTGTTTAGCTGTGTTCATGCAGATGGTTGGTTCAATGGACTGTTACTGGCCATTACTGGGAATGGAAGTCCTCTTTAATTTTAGAAGAGTATCTTATTGTCGTCCTTATTAGAGATGTAGGCTGGATGCAAATATTTTTCATGTTTTTAATCATAATTGATCTAGCTGAATCCTATGAAAGTGACACACTAAGAATCTCCTAGTCAGTATTTACCAAGGTGATAAGTGAAAGAAGAAAAATGACTCTGTTATGTGTCAGACAGCTCAAATACAGCGTTGTAGTATGTAGCCAATTCTGTCACTGGTTTTCATTACTGAATCCTGTTATGACAGCCATCCAATATGAATTAAAAGAATTGCATATGACATTTTAATAAAAGGTTGACATGCCGCGTTTAACAAGTAGCTGCTGGTGAGGATGTACAAGCCATGATGAGTGTTAAAAGCACTCAACCGAGAAGGGTCAAGCGAGCTTGCTGTTCACTTGCTCCTGGGAATTGCCACATCCCGAATGGCTGGTGAGATGGAGGAGAGCACTGGTCCCTGTCTCTACTGATGTCAGTGGGACCATGGCAGGGTCAACGAGTTGATCCAAATTTGCTTTTATGTGCATAGCTGGCTTTAATAAAGGGATTCTAGACATTTTTTGTGAAAGGAAATCTGATTCCCACCCATTCTTTTTTTTTTTTTTTGCGGTACCAGGGATTGAACCCAGGGGCGTTCCACCTCCGCGCTACACCCCCGGCCCTACTTTTTATACTTTATTTTGAAACTGGTCTCACGAAGTTGCGGAGGGCCTCACTAAGTGGAGAGAGAGAGAGAGAGAGAGAGAGAGCGAGCGCTGAGGCTGGCCGCGAACCCGGATCCTCCGGTCTCCGCCTCCCAAAGTACTGGGATTACAAGCGTGTGCCACCACGCCCGGCCCACCCATTCTTTTTTGGTTAACAAATAAGATCACTTTTTAATAATGATTGCAAATTAAGTTACTAGTACTATGAGAATGCATATGATATATATATATAAGAGTTGGACTCACACATCCAATTCCAGGACTCTTTGGACCCCTGTGAGCTTCTGCAATGACTTTGCTATGCGTTAGATACATTCAAGTGTGGGTTTCGTAAGAGCAGAATAATTTGTGTATGGAATCAACTGTTCTGGGTTATCTATTCAAGATATCCAGTGATTTTTTTCATCATTTCCAGATTTCAAGGCATTATAAGACACTTGCCATCCTTGGCACAGATTAATTGGCCTGTACATTATATAGTTAATTCCTACAATGGAAACCAGGCATTTTCAGACTTCTTGGAAATAGAATCTCATACCATTGCATAGGGTTATTTGCAAATCTTCTCAATAAATTCCATGAATAAATTTCAGGTAAGTGTATGATGCCTATAAATATAGCAATTATCATAGAAAGTACTAGATTTCAAGTGACAGAAACTTATTTCAATGCAGCTTAATCAAATTAAGAAATGCACTGGCCTATTTAGTTAGGACACTGTGATGACTCACAGTATCCACAGATGAGCCATAAGCTGGGCATGGTGGAGCACGCCTATAATCCAAGTACTTGGGAGGCTGAAATGGGAGGATCACAGGTTCGAGGCCAGCCTCAGCAATTTAGCAAGGCCCTCAGCAACTTAGTGAGACCTTGTTTCAAAATAAAAATAAAATAGAACTGGGTATGTAGCTCAGAGGTAGAACACCCTTGGGTTCAATCCCTAGAACCAAAAAATAAAATAAAATGATAAAATAATAAAAGAGCCATAGACACCATGGCCTTGAAGTTCAGACCGCTCTCAGTTTCTGCTATGACTCACTTGTATTTTCTTTCTTCCCTCCTCCATCCATCCACATATCCATCCATCCTGCTCACATTTCTGCCTTGGTCTGTTTGGCTCTGTTCTACAGAAGGAATTCTCCATGTGGTAGGGAAGGTGGCCTATATCCTTAAATTCATTTTCAGTCCAGCAAGGCCAAAGAAAGAACTTCTCTTCCCCAAAGTCCAGCTGTCATTCAAGGGAAGGATTCTGGCTGGCATTACTAGAGTCACATGTTTGCCCCCAGGGCACTCAGCACAGAGGAGAATAGGAGACTCTGATTGGTCACATCTGTCTACCCTTCTGGACAGGGCAGTGGATTCTTACCAGAAGGAAAATGAGGGGGAAGACATTATACTGGAGAGCCAAAAGAAATCCTTCAGAAGCGTTCATTGTAAAAAGAGATCAAAAGCTATTGAATCATATTTCTTTTTTTTTTTTTTTTTTTTTTTTTTTTTTTTTTTTTTTTATGTGTGAATATTTATTTATTTATTTATTTTTTAATTTTTATTAGTGCATTGCAAACATACATCTTGAAGGATTTCAGAGTGGTAGACATATACATGCACTCATTGGTCAGTTAGCCCTCCCCAATTCCCACCCCCCGCCTCCCCCCTCCCTCCTTCTCACTTTC
>PVJS01042035.1:0-17689 GCA_004027185.1 Glis glis | reverse complement strand
CCTACCTCCCAGCTACACCCCCACCCCATTTTAGTTTTCAGTTTTTGAAGCAGGGTCTCGCTTGGTTGCTGAGGGTCTCACTAAATTACTGAGGCTGGCCTGGAACCTGCGATCCTCCTGTCTCAGCCTCCCAAGTACTAAGATTACAGGCTTGTACCTCACTCTAACCCTAACCCTACCACCACCACACCCAGTTTGTTTGTTTATTTTTCCATTTTTAAAAAGTTCTACAACAAAGCTAACAGTTAACCCTTTCTGGGTCTGGTCTTGTATTAGTTATTCCTTCTCACAACCCTCTGAGAGAGATTTCCCATGATCCCCATTTTAGAAAAAGCAGGTTTCTATGGGTTAAGTAATTTGCTTGCGATAAGGAGCTGAGCTCTGAGTCACACCCAAGTCATTCTTCTTCTAGAACCAAGGTCCCTGGAGCCTGTGCCCTAATGGGAAAGTGCTGATTTCCAGTCATAAGTGGTTCTGCCATTAGGTGATGACAATCACTAATTGTCTTAACCTTTCTAGAGCTACTTCCTCACCTGTCACAGAGAGATAACATCATGAAAATAACAGGCCAGCTAAGGTGAGTGTTAAATGTGAAGAGTGACTTATAAACATTACACTGAATTTGTCTGGATATTTTTCACTGATTAAAAAAATATATATATAATGATTACATGGTGACTTTTTTTTTTCTTGCAGTACTAGGTATTGAGCCCAGGGCCTCACACATGCTAGGCAGGCACTCTACCACTGAGCTATGCCTCCAGCCCTTTTTAAACTTTATCTTGGGATAGAGTCTCACTAAGATGCCCAGGCAGGCCTCAAACTTGCAATCCTCCTGCCTCAGACTCTCAAGAGCTGGGATCACAAACATGTGCTACCATACCCCAACCTAGTCTTCAAAAAGAAAGAAAGACAGAGAGAGAGAGAGAGAGAGAGAGAGAGAGAGAGAGAAAGAAAAGAAAGGATTTTTATATACCCTTGAATTCTATAAAAGGTGAACTTGTAACATTGTAACAGATGATAGTGCGCTAGGTCTCCCTCTCTCATTCTTCACTCAGGCTCAACAATTACGTGTTAAATAAATGAATGATTGATATTTGCTTAGAAAACAAATAAAGAGCCTGGCAGGTGAAAGAAGAAGCTTTTTACTAATTGATAAATTGTCACTGGTGCGAAGAAACTCTACTGACTTTTACATATACGATCAAGCCCTAAGTAGCTAAGTAGTTATAAGATGCATTCAGACATCATATTCAAATGAATGAAATCCTGTGTTAGTTTTCCACATATCAACAGAGTTTTTAAGGCTTTACTTATAGCTCCATTTGACCTGTGTTTAGCACCCATCACACTCGCTAAAGCTACCTTAATCCTACTTGAACTTTTGTACCCCACTTCCCAGTGATTTGCAAGTCCTTAAAAAAATGGCCCATGGAGAGTGGATTTGTTTAGTCCAGTTTCTTTTCCCACCCCCACCTCCATTTTCTATTTTTGGTTTTCACCCTCCCCTCTTGTACCTGGCATGTTTCCCAAGAAGTGCTTCAGTTGCAAAGAAGGAAAATACTGACAGTGCATAATTTAAATGAGAGAGATGTGCCATGCCACATTTTCATTAAAATTACAGAAAAATCCAAGCTGTGTGGAGTTTAAGGGAGATCAGAATAGAGTCCAAAGTGCTATCATTACATTTTGTAGTGTTTTTTTAGCTCAATAAAGCAGCTGTCCTATATTTGCAAAATAGCTTGGAAATTGTTGGTCGTGGAAAAGGAAAGATGCGCACTGGGTTTTTTTCTTTCTTCATTTCAGTTTAGAGTTCTCTACTAGTTACAAGAACTAGAAAAAAAATAAAACTGCACAATTCTTATCAACTCTATTAGCATCTAAATATCAACCCAAGACTATGTTGAATAGAGCTTCTAAAAGTGGATCAGCACAGAGCTTTACTAGCAAATTAATAAATTCTTACCTACAGATCAAATATTCTGCTGGTTGATAAGTTTAATAAAACAATGGCACTTGCTTCTAATGGTGTTTCAGTAAGCAAAATTTTCTGCAAACTTACACAAAACAACAAAATAAAGATGTTATTTTGGGGGGGAAAACCCTGAAAACAAACGCAGAGAATAAAGAATGCCAAAACAGTACTAGTTTTCTCAGGAATTGTAGGAATCTACTACTGTGGAGCCCAACCATGCTTTAGAACTGGAGTCATTATACTTCGGCATCAGCTCATTACATTTTGGCATTCATTTGTTTCATAGATTATTCCTGTTATTAACCAGGAGATTTTCATTTCAGAAGTTAATAATTCCCCTCTACATGGCAGATGCCCATTTTACTATGCTATCTTAGGATCTAGACCCAAGAATCAGAGGTATCATATAATAAAAATCATCTTTGCTCTTTGGGAATCCAACAGAAAACCAGTAAAGAATGTTTATTAATCTCAAAGAAAACTAACCCTGAAGCTTATATGTTTCCTTTGTTCTCCACATAAACTGCATTTCTATGGTTTCCTTAAATGAAAATATATAATTTTGTATCTCTGAACACAATATCCTTACAAGTGTAAATCCACCTTCAGCTTTGTTAATAGTAGTATTTTTCAGTCTAACATAGACCTAGAACTTCCACATCACCAAATCACCCTATATATATATATGTTTCTAGTTTTTCACTCTCATTGTTATATGTAATTAAACAAATAACACACAAACACATTTCTATAAAAAGAATAAACAGTGCAGAAGAATATTGAATAAAAATGAAAACCCATTTGTACCTCCATTTCATATATAACTGTCAATATATATTTGTTGGTTCTTAAAGACCTTTCATTTTAGGCAGTTTTTAAAATATATAAACTATATAATTTGAGTGTTTTATTTCATTTCATAAACAGAATCATAGCAAAAACTTTCCTTTCTTTTTAAAATTTCAACATTTTACTGTTAATATAGCACAAGTCAGAAAACTATATGACACAAATAAAGCAAGTTAGTGAATTTTATCCTGGTATATTCCTGACACCCTCTCCCTCTCCTCCTTCATTTAGCACTTAGTGGGCACCCTTGAATAATATAGGTTGGTTTTGCTAGTTATGAATGATGTCTCTTTAAATCATAGTCCCCTTCCAGCACTTTTTCATTTTTAAAGCTTTTTCTCACTTTTTATCATTGCAATTTGTTAATTAAAGTGAATCATTTGTTCATTTGTCCTGAACAGAGCCCACAGTCTAGATTTTATTGATTGCATTCCCTTGGTGTTATCCAATATATACCTCTGTTCTCTATAACTCCTACAAATCAGTAGTTAATCTGGAAGTTTATTCAAATTCAATGTCAAAGACATGAATGTATGTATGTGTGTGCATTCATATATATGTGTGTATATATATATATTCAATATGCTTCATAGGTAGTAAGCTACTCTTCATCAAGATGTTATCTTTCTTAGAATTTATTATCATTATTTTACTTAATACATCTTGAAGATTCCTCCCCCTTACTTAGTACATGTAGGTTTACTTTTGTTCTCTATGTCATAGAAGAATGTACCATAATTTATATTATCCCTTCCCTCCTGATGAACCTTTAGGTTATTTTCATGTGTATTACCAATGCTATGTTGAACATCCTTATAGAGAGACCTTTGTGCATACAGGTGAGAGTTTCATAGGATACTGAGGTCGTTGGTCCTTTTTCTCCTTTGTACACTATTAACAGACCCTATCAAAAGGAGAATTTCATTCACAGGAGAAGCAGCAATAGAGGGACATTTTGTTCAGTGCAATGCAGGGATGGGATCTAAGCTATAGCAGCAGTATCCAAAATGGGGTTCATCCCCACAAGCGGATACTCAAAACATGCATTGGAGCATGGGGAGGGATATTTCTATTCATTATTTTCTACATGTATCTTTTATAATGTTCAGAAGTAAATACAATTTGTAAATGCATGTGTGTATAGACTCAAAATATTTAATCCATAAGGATTTTCTCCTGAAAGAGAACCATTTCGGTACTTAGCATTCCTATGTATTTGTTGTATAGAGTTTAATTCCTGCAAAGCTGATTGCAGAATATTTTTCCACCTATCTGATTTGTCATCACCTCCAACTCAACCTGTAAAAAAATGCCATCATCCTTTTTCCCTCAAGGTCCAGATTCTCCCCTTGATTTTCATGTTTCCATTAATGGCATCAGCGGCATCCTCCCAGCCGCCCAGCCCCAAAACCTTGAGTCATCTTTAGTTTGCTCCACCTTCCACGTCAGTCTCTGTGAGAGCTTTCACATCTGTGTCCTCCTTTCCACGTCCACTGCCCTTTGTGGGGACCCAGTTAATGACTGTTACACTAAAAGTCCAATTGCTCTCCACTCATTCTGTCTCTTTTTAAGCCAACGCATCTTAAAAGACGAATCTTAGCTGGGCATGGTGACACACGCCTGTAACCCTAGTACTTGGGAGGCTGAGACAGGAAGATCATAGGTTCATGGCCAGCCTCAGCAACTTAGTGAGGCCTTCTGAAATTAGTGAGACCTTGTTTCAAAATAAAAATAAAAAGGGATGGGGTGTACCTCAGAGGCAGAATGACCCTGGGTTCAATCCCCGGTACAACACACACACACACACACACACACACACACACACACAAAGATGAATCTTTCTAAATCATGGTTATGATCATACCAGAAGTCTGTTGCAACTTGACATATAATTATCAACTGCTAAAAAATTCCCAAACTACTCCTACATGCATTAATCAAGAGTCTTGTTCTTTGCCTTCAAACTCTTCCTCTTCCTATTGTCCTTCTTTTCCATGCTAAGATTAATTCAATTGAGTCCTTCTTTTATGCCTGACACCAGGCTGGACACACTACAGGAATTATCTCACTCAATTCTCATCAAAATCTATGAGGTAGATGGCTGAACTTCATTACGACGAGGGAGGTTCTGGAACCAGAATGCCTAGATTCCAGCCCTGTCTTATCAACTGCGTGACAAGTGACTTGTTGGACAAGTCTACTAACCTCTCTTGCTTTAGTCTTCTCAACTGCAGAGTTGCCCAATAAATGGTACTTTGCCTGTTCTTTATCTTAAATACTACTATTAATATCCCCATTTTCCAGAAAAGGATGCTGAAGCTGATAGGGGTTAAGTTAATTGCCCCTGTTCACACAATGAATGACTGTCAGAACAGGAATTCAATCTGCCTGTTTGACTCTAAAGCCCATGTCCCTGGAACAGTCCTTTCTGCCTCTGGCTCCCAGGCCATCTCTGCTACTTCCTACACATGTGCACACAAGCTCTAGCAAAGTCACAGTTCTCCAACACGCTTCATCCTTATTCCTTTCCTTTTTCATATTTTACCTTTCCTCCATTCCTATTTCAAATGCATTTCATTCCTCTTCTTCCTCCTCAATGGTGATCTCAGCCTCTTGAATTCTACCCATTGCGATGAAAGGTCACTTTCTTTGTGACACCGGTCCTTGACCTTCTTCTTCCATGAAACAGCAACTATGACCTTTCTCTGCCTGAGTGGATGTAGCTTCTCTGGTTCTTACCATGGGCGTGCCTTTTACTGAAGATATTTGCACACCTACAGTAGACACCACAACACTGTGTTGAAAAGTCTCCTGGGGATCATCTTGCTTGAAGACTGTTTTCAGAGCCCCGGGGTTCAAAGGAGGCGGTTCAGGACCGCTGGAGGCCGCTGGGAGAGGCTGAGTGGGTGGTCCTGTCCTCCTTCACACACCCACACCCCTTCACAGAGAGTATCCCCTTTTTATTTCACTTAAACATTGGGATAAATGTCTAAACACAGTCCCATAATAAGTTATTGTCTACTCTCTCCCACTAGCTCGCCAGCACTGTGGGAAGGAGAGACTTCTGTCTGGGATGTCTCCAGCAGTAACTAGTTCAGGGCTGGACAGAGGAGCTGCTTGTTTGAGGCAGGTCCACCCAGGGAGGACACTCTTCTTGACACTTTAATTCATCCAGTCTCAAACATTTCACCTTGGACCCATGAGGCAGGCGTTCTCGCCATTTAAAAGAAAATGAAGGTCTACCTCACTGGAGTTGGGAAATCTGTCCACGTTCATATAGTTAGTGAGTGACAGAAGTCAAGGCTAGATCGGTCTGGCTCAGATTCTGGAATCGGATGGACCAAAGTTTGTATCCCAGTCTAGCCCTAACTAGATCTACCATCTGGCAAGTTATTCAGTCTTCCTGAATCTCGCCTCTTATAATAGGCACAGCCAGACCTTGAGAAACTGTTCCCAGGATTAGACACTGCGTGCCAGAGGTCTGGCTTTCAACCAGAGTTGCCTCAAGTTGTTTTCATTCAACTGCACCATCTATCACAACATCCCCCTGAGAAAACTCTGAGCATCGTAGCCTGTAGCCTCTGGATCCTCTTCACCTCGAATAGCACCATTCTAAGACTTTTGCCACTCAGCCTGTGTGATTTTGAACTGTTCAGAAAGCTATGCTGTTTCTATCAGGGATAGAGAACAACTCAAGGTTCTTGCTTACCAGAGATGTAGCACTTTCTGTTTTATTGCACGGGGGCATGGTCTGAATGCTTGTGGCCCTCCAAAATTCATGTGTTGCAACCTAATCCCAATGTAATCATATCAAGTGGCGGGGGCCTTCAGGGAGGTGATGAGTCAGAGGGTGGAACCCTCCTGAATGGGATTAGGGCCCTTATAAAAGAGGCCCTAGGGGGTTTGTTTGCCCCTCCCACAATGGGAGGATGCACTAAAACACCATCTATGAAGCAGAGTGAGCCCTCCCCAGACACCTTGACTTTGGACTTCCCAATCTCTGGAACTGTGAGAAATAAAGTTCTGTTCTTTATAATTTACTTGGTATTTTGTTGTAGCATTCCAAATGGACTACGACACATGATATATGATAATGATGTCTGGCAAATTTGTTCTGCTAAAGGAATTCCTTCCTTGCTGTAATACCGTAAGAGAAGTAGCACTTCTATTCGGTTCCCTCTGAGCCTCTAGCCCCAACTCTTGCTTCTCCTGCCAAGAGAATCAGAGTCAATTATGAGAGGTTGTGTATGTCTGTTGGGTTTTTTGTTTTTTTTTTAATATCCATCTCATTAATATTCTACATATGTTCTTAGGAAACCCTGATATAATGTTTCTATTTCTGTTCCCTTCTTGGGTAAGGGGGCAAAATTATTTTGTGAATATAGCCAGAAACTTCAGGACATCTCAAAAATCAAATTTAACTCTTCAATTTTAAAAAATTTAAGTAAAAACTATTATAATCATTACATCTTTTGTAATCTTATTATGACATATTTTCAATAATAGAATTTTAACATGTAAGATTTGTCCTTATTTTACTATTATAAGGAAAGATAATTTGCTAATAAGACATAAAAACAGAAAGAATGGCAAGTCAAAAAGCAGATTTGATCCTCAAGGAGTATGACTGACTGGCTCGGTTCTAGATAGCTTTATCATATATTTTGCAGCCCATTCATTAGTGCACAATCAAGTCTTATTATTTATTTGTGTATATAAACATTGTTTTTCATTCTTGCTGCTGATACACAGCTTACTTTTTTTTGAATACCTACTAGTTACATTTTGGAGAAGTAGTAGTGGTTAGTTGCTGCACCTATCCCCAAAACAGCATACCAATGAAAGAACGGACCCCAAAAAGAACTATTCTGCAAGAGAGTTTAGTAGGTTTCTTTCGTGTCTAGGTTTCCCTTCTAAGATTTGGATTCTTTTCTTGTCTGAGAACCCATTCAAAATAATTGGTTAAGCCGGGTGTGGTGGCGCATGCTTGTAATCCCAGTACTTTGGGAGGCAGAGACCGGAGGATCCGGGTTCGCCGTCAGCCTCAGCTCTCTCTCTCTCTATCTCTCTCTCTCTCTCTCTCCCCCTGTCTCTCTCTCTCTCCTTAGTGAGGCCCTTCGCAACTTCATGAGACCTGGTTTCAAAATAAAGTATAAAAAAAAATAGGGCCGGGGGCGTAGCGCGGAGGTAGAACGCCCCTGCGTTCAATTCCCAGTACCGCAAAAAAAAAAAAAAATTGGTTACTTTTCTCAGCTCTTCCAGAGAGCACATTTATTTTTATTTTATTTATTTATGTTTTTATTTATTTATTGGTGCTAAGCATTGAACCCAGGGACATTCTACCTCCAAGCTATTCCCCCAACCCGTTTTATTTTGAAACAGGGTCTCACTAAGTTGCTGAGGGTCTTGCTAAATATTTGAGGCTAGCCTTGAACCTGTGATCTTCCTGCCTCAGCCTCCAAGCAAGGGATTACAGATGTATACCACTGCTCCCTGCTAGAGAACACATTTATTTCTTAAAAAATGAATTGGCCACAAGATGTGCAGTGTCTATGATGCTAGAACATATGTATGCCTTAACATATGATGCCGTAACACTCAAAAGTATCATTTCATGACTGCTTAATGACTTGTAGGTGGCTGTTAATGTCACTGTTACCTTTCTTATCACACTTTAAGTGCATCCAACTGGTTTTCCACATTCTAATGGTATGTCCTGTAACTGAATTTAACATACTACACTTGATATTAGCCACAAGGCTGAGAAGCGATAACATACTAGAATGTATCAAAAATATTTCTTTGTTGTTGTTGTTGTACGGGGATTGAACCTAGAGGCATTCTACCTCTGAGCTACATCCCCAGCCCTATTTTATTTTTATTTTGAAACAGGGTCTCACTGAGTTGCCAAGGGCCTCACTAAGGTGCTGAGGCTGGCTGTGAACCTGCAATCCTCCTGTCTCAGCCTCCCAAGTACTGGGATTACAGTCATGTACCACCATGCCTGGCTTATCAAAAATATTTCTAACTTGCTTTCTTTTTTTGGCAGAAATGTTAAGCTATGAATCGGTATTTATTGAAAAAACAGCTTCACATACAATGAAATGTTGTTTGTGTGCAGAAAAGCACACTTTTTGCAGAGAAAATTATTATTTTGATGCACAAGTATTTTCTAGTCTATCACCCACAAATTCTTAACATGGTCATACCAATGGTTTTCAGATTCATTTTTGCCCTTTTGACAGCCCATTCCCAATATCTCATGCCCATACTTTCTTCCTCCCAAGCAGAGGTTCCTGTAATGAGCTAAATGTAGTCTAGGAATTAGATTGAATGTTTCCTTCTCTTTACGCATGCCCATTTCAGAGCTGTGGAAAATAGACCCAAAGGTCTAAGGGAGCAGATGACTAAAGTACATGCCTTAGGTTCACTTATTCCAGCACTCTAAAAAGCAATAATGTGCTATCTTTTGTATATTAGATCTACCATCACCTGCTGGTTTTCCAAACTGTGGGTATGTTGCGCTGAGTAATCTACACTCTCTTTGTGACCCAAGATAAGTCGCTGAGGTTGAAGGTACAGTGTGACTCAGGGGCAGTTTTTCTCTGTGTAAATCTAATAAAACGTGCAACCTTAACCTTATTAGCGTTGTCCTCTCTCCAACTGAGCTAACACCTCCAAAGGTAAATAAAAGATTTGCACAGAACCACATCCACGTTCAATTTCCAAACGGGTTCTTCCAATATCATAAAAGAGAAGCATCCCTTGGAGAAAATTTATGGAACTTTTAAGCTGCCTTGGTTTTAGTGGAAAAGAAGGTCTTTGAAAAATGTCAAACATAAGATTCAAAAGAAAACAGAATCTGGCAAAGACCACATAGAGTATTAATGTTCAAAGAGAGAGAGATGTCTTCTTCTGTTTCTCTACATTTGTGATCAACATTAATAAATTTGATCAAAAATGCTTTTTGAATGTCTACTTTGGGTTAGACACTGTGTTTTAATGATAGATGATAGAATGCAGTTGAATCTCATAAGTCATGTAGTCTAGCAGAGAACACAGATAAACAACCAATAACAATTTAGTACTAGAGGCTGAGTTCAGGGTGAAGTTAGGGAATTTAGGGAAGGATTCCTGAAAATATTAGTGAATCATCAAGGGTTGATAGTTTTCCAGTCAGAAAAATTAATTTTTCTTCCATTTCCTTTACATTTACTAATTCTATGCTTGCTAAGATTCCGCGCTTCCTCTTTTACCTTCTTTATTGTTACAAAAGTTCAGGAAATAAAATATTTAAACTTAAGCATTCTAGGTATTTATAGTATTTTCATAAGCATTCTTTTATTTATTCTCATTATGTTCCTAGGAAATTAACAAGTGATACTATCACCTTTGTAGCAAAGAAAAAATTAAGACAGAATAAAGGAAAGTCCAACTTAGTAGTAGTAGTATTAGTGCCAAAACAATATTCCAAGTCTTTGATTCCTGACTTAATTGTCTCTCCATTTGGCGTCAAGCCTTATGCATCTGCTTATTAATCATTACAAGATTTTGGTTGTCCAGGAGATTGTATTATTGTAACAGTTTTAGATGATAAAAGCTTTTAGAAAAATAAAGGTGAGCCAGGTGTGGTGCACATGCCTGTAATCCTAGTACTTAGGACACTGAGACAGGACGATTGTAGGTTTGACGCCAGCCTCAGCAACTGAGCGAGACCCTCGGCAACTTGGTGAGACTCTGTTTCTAAATAAAAAATAAAAAGTGCTGGGGGGCATAGCTTGGAAATAGATTACCCCCAGGCTCAATCCCCAGTACCAAAAAAAAAAAAAAACCAAAGAAAAAGAAAAGGAAAAAGAAAGGTGAAGAATCCTTGGCAAAAGTAAATGTATGTTATTTATTTAAACTTTAGAAGATACAGTAGAATAGAATGAGTCAATGGTATGATTTTCAAAAGCTAGCTAATCAACTACATAGTCAAAAATGTAAACAATTTTATCAGACATAGCCTGTATGTAACAACTAACTTCACTGAACTGTCTCAACTCCTTAAAACTCTCTAGTTATGCCTAATTATTCATAGGTTGATTATATACCCATGCCTCATGTAATCTCAGTTTTTTTTTTTTTGGCACTGTGGATTGAACCCAGGGGCATTCTACCTCCAAGCTACACACTCAGCCCTAACTTTTATTCTTTATTTTTTGAAACAGGGTCTCACTAAGTTGCGGAGGGCCTCACTAAGTAGCTGAGGCTGGCCGCAAACCCGGATCCTCCAGTTTAGCCTCCCAAGTACTGGGATTACAAGCGTGCGCTACCATGTCCGGCCATATAATCTCAGTTTATACCAGTCATCCAGCATAATTAATGATCGCACCTCTTTCACTTGAAAAGCATTGAGTTTAAACAATAATATGGGGTCACCCTAGGTATTTACCATATTCTGGTCAAATGTATTGAAAACACAGGTTCGTGTCTCTCTATTTCCCTCAACATACCCCCAACTGCATATCTTCTCATGGTCTACATGTAATTTTTGAATACCTATCAGATAAGTATTACTTAATTGTCATAGAGTACAGGAGAAAAAAGTACGCAGGAATGCAGTCTGCTTAAACACTTTGCAAGGAATGGTGGCAAAATTACATCCATGCCATTTGGTAATAGTGCACTGGCCCAGTTCTTAACCAATCACTGTAATTTTGTTGTTTTGTTAAATTAGGCCTGATTGATTATGAGACAGCATCAGCAGGTGGCCACCACAGTAGCCATTTGGTCTTGGCTATTAAATCTCCCGTTTTAGGGCTCAGCATTTGCTGGCCATACTAATTGTTAAAAGTCATGTGCAGACGCTTGATAATGGAAAAGAATATGCCTTTTAAGAATTAATTTGCTCCTAGCCAAGCGTGGTGGCACATGCCTTTAATCTGGATCACAGGTTCAAAGCCGGCCTCGTCAACTTAGCGAGGCTCTCGGCAACTTTGTGAGACCCTGTTTCCAAATAAAAAATAAATAAACAGGGTTGGGGCTGTAGTTCGAAGACAGAATAACCCTGGGTTCCATTCCCAGCACCACAAAAAAAATAATAATAATAATAATTTGCTCCTTCTTCTCCTCATTCCTCATTCTTCCCTTCTGTGACTTGTAGATTTTTTTCAGCTATGGTAAATAAATATGTTAGATAAAGGTTGTTTGGTATGGTTTAGACTCTTGAGTTCTCAGCTACCGTGTTTAGAAAACTACAAGAAACCTTGGTAATGGTATATCCTGCTGCTCTTAAGTATTACTACAGGTTATGCAGTGTCTCAACTGTCAAAAGGAAATACTTATACTTACCGGTCTTCAGAGTCTTTTTACTGTTTTCTTTTATAATTTGTTTGTTTTGTTTTGTTTTGTTTTGGTGGTGGTGGTGGTACCTGGGATTGAACCCAGGGGCGTTCTACCTCTTGAGCTACAGCCCCAGACTAATGTTATTTTTTATTTTGAAACAGGGTATCACTAAGTTGCTGAGGCACTGGTGGGGAACCTGCTATCCTCCTGTCTCAGCTTCCTAAATACTAGGATTACAAGTGTGAGCCAGCATGCCAGGCTTATAATTTGTATTTCTTTTTTCTTTTTTTTTTTTTTTCAGTACTGGCGATTGAACCCAGGGGCATTCTACCTCTGAGCTACACCCCCAGCTCTATTTTTCATTCTTTATTTTGAAACAGGGTCTCACTAAGTTGCAGAGGGCCTCACTAAGTATCTGAGGCTGGCCGCGAACCCGGATCCTCCTGTCTCAGCCTCCCAAGTACTGGAATTATAAGCGTGCGCCACCACACTCATCTATAATTTGTATTTCTAAACTATCTATATCTGGAAAATCTTTGTACTTTCCACACTGCCCAACACAAAGCAAATTCTCAAGGAAATGTTTATCAAATGAACATATGAAAGAATAAGTATTCTTTATATTTTTACATATCTCTTAGATTTTTAAAATATAAGATATAGTAGGGTACACTACATGTAAGTATTTTTGTTTTTTTTTTTCTTTTTGTGGTAGTGGGGATTGAACCCAGGGGCATTTCATCTTGAAGATCTATCCCCAGCCTCCCCCCTTTTATTTTTGAAACAGTGTCTCTCTAGGTTGCTGAGAGTCTCGCTACTTGCTGAGGCTATCCTCAAACCTGAGATCCTCCTATCTCAACCTCCCAAGTACTGCGATTACAGGCGTGTGACTAGGCTTCCATGTAAGATTTATAATAAAAATATTTCCTCATGTTCTCATAATTTAAGGGTATTTTAAGGCCTGCATATATATGTATACCCCTCTTAGAAAAATCAATTTTTAAAGAGTCCAAGCAGAGAAACCCATAATTCTACTTTAGTTTCACTATAATAGTGTTGATGTGCTTCCTTCTGAAATAATCAGCAGCATTTAAAAAAAAAACACGTAGTGATTAGAATCTGCATTCCATGAATGGTACTAAACCCTTTTTGTGAATCAAATTCTTTCAATTCTCAAGAGTTTTCCTAACCAGGCACAGATTCAAAAAATCTCTCAGTGATTGCCTTGCCTACCAGAGAGGGACTGACAAAGAGCACACACCAAGTCTCCAAAATCTGAAAAGCTATCTGAGCGCACCGATAAGGAGACCATTTAGAAATCACTTTTATTTCAGGCTATCAATGATGGTATTACATTAATACTTCCTTCTCTCTGTCCCTCTATAGCCTTAGAGGACCCACAAATATTATGTCTTTGACTAAATTCATCTAATTTAATGATCATGGATATCTAGCTAGAACCTTTACTGAAACTGATTAAATATGGGTAGTGTTTAGGCCACACTCATTTATTTTATAGATACTTATTAACTTACTATATTATACTAGGTACTGAACTCAATCTGAGAATATATTAAAAATAAATCCAGGGTAGGGATGTAGCTCAGTGGTAGGGCGCTGGCCTAGTATGTGCAAGGCCCTGGGTTTGAGCCCTAGCACCACAAAGGTAACAATGATGATAATAATAATAATAAATAATAATAATAATAATAATAAGAAGAAGAAGAAGAAGAAGAAGAAGAGGAGCTATGTGGCTAAGACAATGTTGACCAGGGCACAGTGAGGGCACCAAGGAGAAGTGACTCATACGGAACCCTGCTTGCCATTGTCAAAAAAGCCCTTTAAAGATAGGTGGATAAACTCAATCTTTAACCATGAGTAGAATTTGTCAACTTAAGTATAGTTTTTTAAGATGGTGCCATACAAAGATACATTATAGGAAGAGCATAGTTATTTGTAGATCACAGAAGAAGTTTGCTAGTATAAATAGCATTTTTCTTTTTCTTTTTTTTTTTTTTGCGGTACCGGGGATTGAACCCAGGGGCGTTCTACCTCCACGCTACGCCCCCGGCCCTATTTTTTTATACTTTATTTTGAAACCAGGTCTCGGAGAGAGAGAGAGAGAGCTGAGGCTGACCACAAACCCGGATCCTCCGGTCTCCGCCTCCCAAAGTACTGGGATTACAAGCATGCGCCACCACGCCCAGCGCATTTTTCTTTAAGAATTGATATCACCTATGTTTTTTGTGTATCTAACAAGAACCTTTGATTCTTTTTTGGCCATTCTCTTTAAATAACATAATATCTAAGTTGAACTGCCCTTAATTTCTTATTCAGCAATCCAGACAATAAATTCTTATGATGTTACTACTAATTCCGATTTTAAAATGTCATTTTAAAAAACATCATATAATTATCTGCTTGTCCTTCATCATATAATTATCTGTTACTAGGTCTCCCACCTCTATGACTCTTGGTCTAGGAAACGGAGGTTTATATTCCTATTGAGAAAGATGTTAAGTGAATGTCACACTCTCTATGTACAGGAATCTCTGGATGTTATAAATCACAAATCTCTGAATGAGAGACTATATCTAGAAACCTCCACTGTTCACAACAATGCAGATGATCTGCTGCATGAGATATTCGGGGTACCTTCCCTTTCTAGGATACCATGCCTGTGACTAGTTCCTTTAAGAACCTACAGAAACTCTAGTTCATGTCAGTAACTCCGGGGATACCCTCTGGTACTCTGGGTGGCTCCATGTAACTCTCCTTATGACACGTAATAGCAAAGTCAGCTGAAATGGAAGAAAAGAGTTCCCGTGAATGATCTCACCTGTTAGGTCATGTCTTTGCTGCCAGTCAGAAAGCAAAGTTTCCTCCCTAAAGTTGCCTAGCTGGGCTAAGGCAAGGCTGTGGAAAAGCCTTCCTACACAAACAACTAAGCCAGCAAGCCTAGGGAAGCCCTGCCCGGATCAAATGTAATGTGTCCCTTTAAATCAATTTTGAAATAGACTCACAAGGCAAGGAAATGCTCCTACATGTCACAACATCTGTTAAAGTGCATCTATTTCTAGCAGAAACAATAGGGCAGCTCCAGGTGGCACTTAGATTACTGAAAGAGACCAAATTGCTAAAAAGATGCAATACCAAAATAGACATTTGTACAGGTTTGTCAACTCCAGTTAAGTGGTTTCTGTAGACTCTGCACTTTTCTATGCCCCTCTGTACCTCCTCACTCCTGTATAAACAATAATGATAATAAATAAATGAATAAATAAATAAATAAATAAATGAAGGGAAGATAGGCTACAATGGTGAAACCTTAATATAACCTTTTCAGCGAGAGATAAAAACATATTGATTGGTGACTGCTGAAGGACATCATTAAACTCTCAATGTTTGATTTCATATCTTCCTCTCTTATTTTTATTTATTTATTTATTATTTGGTCGCCTGCAGGCATCTCCATACCGACTGACCCTGCTAGTTCAACTATTAAAAGTCTCAGTCTCTCTCTCTCTCTCTCTCTCTCTCTCTCTCTCTCTTCCAAGGAGGCCTGGTGTAAACATGATAATCTTCTTGGTGGCTCCTATGATGGCCCATGAATAAAACATATGACAACCAGGTTTGAGTTGAAACAATTCGCTATTAGTTACCAAAGAGAATGTTTGGAGGCTCCTGGAAAGCTTTACCATGGCCTGGAATCTCATTCCTGACTCAATCTAACCCAGAAAGGCTGCAGCTATTTGGCATTATGGTCAAGCACCCTATAGTAACCGATTAAGCAGGACCAAATGCTACGAATTGGATTTGAACAATGCTCCTGTAATTACAGCAGGAAGCAAGTCTCTCCTTTTAGGCCGTACGTACTATATCCTTGAAAATAAAAGAAAATGTTGAGTAGGTGAGATGTGGGAAGAGAAGTCTGTAAGCCAAAGGGAAAGAGCTAGAAATCAGCCACATCTATTATGCTTAGTAGTGCACACACTGAAATCAAAATGCAAAATTACCTCCTTGGTTCTTTATAACATTACAAAGAAGTGATTGGATATTTTTTGCCTTTGATTACCTGTTGAGACCAAGACACGTTTATAAATATAACAAAAGAAAGGGCCATGCTATAATCACTGCACTGGCAAATCAAAGAGGCAAAACCTGTCCCTGGTTGGGTGGATGTTGTTGGGTGGATAAAATCAGAGAGGAATTATTTAATGTGACCTTTCCCACACAACAAGAGAACAATTGTTGTTATAATTCAGGTTTGTTTTTAAAGCACAGTCATTAAAAAACTGCTTATAACACATTTTTTTTCTAGAAATCTCTCCCTTTGTGCATTGGCTTTGGCCATTAATCCTCTAATTATGTTCCTGAATATATTTAATTTTTGATCTCTTGTAGAAGGAACCATAAAATGAACATTTTATAAAAAGACAGTTTTATGCTGCTACGTAACAGCTGCTATTGACTAAACAACTTTCCTGGGACTGCCTTTTGTCTGTCAACAGGTTCTCCTTATCACCTCCGACATACTTTGTACTTTTCACCTGGTTGCCATTATTCTTTATTTCAATGGAAAACGAAATTAAATGCAACTCTGGATACTGGCACATTTGAAATTTTATAATATATCTTGCATTCCTCGTAGTCTTTAAAGTAAGCATGATTTTGAGGGTGTATGTGTGTGATTTTGTTAAATTCAGCATTCTGGAAAGAGCACTGGCAAAATACAAAGGCATAATTAATGTAAACTTATAAGCTAATGTCCAGGACAGTTCTACTTTTAAAATAGTATAAATAATAAGATTTGCATCTACTGCATATTTATGAGATCTGTTGTATGTTATTTATGCACATCTATTATAAGATTTAGGTAACTTAATTTAAACACAATGGCTAACTCTCAGTATATCATTATTGAAAAAAAGTGTTGTGTTTTAAAACTTTTTAAAAACATAATCAAGTGTCTTATTAAAAAATTATCCCAGCCGGGCGTGGTGGCGCACGCTTGTAATCCCAGTACTTTGGGAGGCGGAGACCGGAGGATCCGGGTTTGCGGCCAACCTCAGCTCTCTCTCCCTGTCTCTCTCTCTCTCTCTCCTTAGTGGGGCCCTCCGCAACTTTGTGAGACCCGGTTTCAAAATAAAGTATAAAAAAATAGGGCCGGGGGCATAGCACGGAGGTAGAACGCCCCCGCGTTCAATCCCCGGTACCGCAAAAAAAAAAAATTATTCCTAAAAATTCAAATATAAATACTTCTGATAATATTCAGTGATAAAACTTCAATAACACCTAATTTATCAGCTTTGCCATAAAGCTTGCCAAAAAAACTTGAAAGCAAGTTTTTTTGCTGGGTGTGGTGGCGCACACTTGTAATCTCAATACTTGGGAGGCTGAGACAGGAGGATCCGGGCTCACGGCCAGCCTCAGCTACTTAGTGAGGCCATCTACAACTTAGTGAGACCCTGTTTCAAATTAAAGAATAAAAAAATGGGGCTGGGGGTGTAGCTTGGAGGTAGAATGCCCCTGGGTTCA